>SNQJ01S0081653.1:76676-103773 GCA_010110895.2 Picea sitchensis
ATTAATTTCTTAGTGTTCGAAGTACCTTCCCTAGTATTATTTTCATATCAACAATTTCATTTGATAGCTTCATTATATTCCTTTGTAGGCTCTCCATATCCGTATCATCTTGATCCTTTTTCTTTGTGGAAGGTTTAGTTAAATGAAACTTCTTTTCGGTGGTTTTCTTTTTCTGAGGGTTTGATCCATGGTTTGATTTTAATATTAGCATATCCTTGTCCACTTTTATAGCTTCTTTGAATGTGTCTCCCAAAGTAGCTTTCTCAACTCTCTTTACAAACACTGTCATTAAAACTGGAAGAGATGAAGTATAAAACTTGATAGATGTACATCTTTAGCAGGTTTAGAAGTGGCAAGGATTTTATATATTAATGACAGAAATATTTGGTTGAAGTCTTTAATTTTTTCTTTTGAATCTATTTTTATCTCAGAGAGTTTTAAAAATAGGATTGCTCATAATTTATCATCTCCAAATGTTTTGGTGAAAGCAATTTCAAAATCATTCTAACTGATTATTGAACCTCGTGTTAAGGATAAATACCAGGTGTATATCTTACCTTCAAATATGTGTGGGATTAGTCTGCACGTGACATATTCATGCTCCATGTTCATCAATCTTACATCAAGAATGAATTTTTTAATATGGTCTTTTGTTGAATCTTTCTTTTCGGGATCAAATTTACATAGAAATTTCTTAGGCTTCTTGGGTAAAGAATGAGTAGGTCATGGAACTGCAACAACATCCTGAGAAAGACAATGTTGATTGGTCGATGGGTTGTTAGGTTGATTGGAATTTACTCCATTCATGTGTCTCAGAATTCCTGGATTATCACATGAGGGTTCTTCCTTGGAGGATTCTCCTTCAAAAGGATTATTGGGGGTACCAGGGAGAGAATCGAGAGGATTGGACGATTTTCCACCACCAGGAGACAAATAATATTGAAAGTTAAGCTGGGAAGGGTTGGTTATCCCTTGTAAAACATTTGTGAGGTGATTATTGTGGGATATGATGATTGGGATTTTGACGTCGTTTGATGAGCTTTCGTTGGTTGGTTCTTCGATGATTAATTGTATTTGTCTCTCATATAAGGTGTATTCTAGTGGTTAGAGTCCAAGATTTCTCTTCATAGCTTGAGTGAGGATGTCGGATTATTCTAGCAATTGATCGATTTGATCAGGAGTAATATTTGGAAAACGAGGGGTCATCGGATTAGTTCCCAACGTGTTCAGTGGACCCGATAGTTGAGTAGGTGTATGCACAAGGGTTAGTTGGGGATCGAGGGTTTCATTGGGTTTTTTAGACTGAGATTCACTTCGACATGTAGTATTTCTTTGTAGATTGTAATGGGTATGTTTTTTAAATTCTTTTCTATCCAATCATCTTGATGGCCCTCCTCCTAGTGCAATTTATGTTGAGGGGTCCAAATGGCCTATTAAGAAGGTAAGGGAAAAGATGCGATGGAAGGTACCAATTGGACCTACTCTCATTTGGAATGACAATTTCCAACCAATATGTGGGCATGGTTTCCACTTAAGGGTATCTAATTACAAATATGAGGATAGATTGTCCTCCATAGAATTCTAACTAGAGTTGAATTGAACTATTTACAACTAGATTAAAACTATTCTATTTTAATCATATTCTATTCTATCCTATCATGACTAGGAGGAAATATGTTATTATTTAATGCCTTAAAAATGATAAGAAATCAATGGATATAGTCCACTTCAAGGGGGAAACCGCCTTTTACAGTATATCCAATTCATAATACAATATGAGATGTGATGAGATGCTCCTAAGAATAGGTCTCATTGCTATATACATATATATATATAAGAGAGAAAGGGTACAATTATAATGAAAGGGTGAAATGAAGGGTTATAACCAGCATACAAATATAAGACTAGAAATGTAATAATTCAATATCTAGAGCTTAATAAGGGTTTTTATACATAACATGGGGCTTTGTCTAGGGATTAACATGCCTCTCCCCTTCAAACAAGTGTTGTTAAATGAAGGGTTATAAACTATTACAAAGTAGCAGACTGTGTACAATTCAACATCTGTGAGCTTAATATGGTTTTCATGGGGCTTTGTCTAGGATTACATGCTCTCCTTCAAACAAGGTTTTCCTAATACCTTGACTAGCCATTGATATGATAAGAAGATCGCAGAACTTCCCCATGTCACCTTCCACTAGTATTTCCTTCCTATTCTTGTTAATTTGAAATTGCTTGATTCCGCTTTAACTCTTGTTTCGTGGATTTTTTGGTCCCAGTGATCCGTGAAATGATCTTTTAATTATTGTGGTTGAGTTTTTAATTGTACGTGTTAATTAACCATTTGAGAAGCTTTAATGAAAGGAACAAGGAGGAATTTTTGCCAAGAAGGTATGCGATCTGTTAAATGCAATAAACAACAAACCATGAAAAGAGAATTGATAACGGAGTTCCGCACAAAATTGCCTACATCTCCATGCCTTTGTCTCTGTGGGTGATGCTTATTTATTTCTGTTCAAAGTTCAAAAATACATCGCAGCAGCGCTAATTGGCTACAGACTGATCTGGTCATGTTCTTCCATCTCTCTAGAACCATGCAAAGAAAAACGACACGCAAAACAGACGACCAGAGCTCCTAGAAATGGGTCTTCAAGGCTCTTACCTCTCAATGACATAAAAAATGGCTTTTGCTTGGCTTCCCTTCAACATAACTCCGCTCTGAATGTCCTCCATGGCCCCAAATGTCTGTTTATATAGATCTCAAAGCTGGTCCATCTCCAACTTCCTCCCAAAATTTGGTCTCCAAAATGCCCAATATCTCCCAAAATGGGCCAAATCCTCCATTATCGGGCATAAAATCAATAGAAAATCCAAACTATATAAAAAAACTAGTTTGTTCAAAAATAAGGAAGAACTCCCTCTTCACTGGTCATATGGGAGGCATCCATGGGCTGCCCACCCATGTACTCCTGCCTCCGTCCGGGTCGGGCTCTCGCTCTATATACAGGATAAGGCCACGCTAACAACTTAACCCCACAAATTTGGTGGATAGAGCTCCTGCCTGCTATACTGGATAGGACCTATGGCTACTGCACTACGACCCCCACGCCTGTCTGATTAGGTCATATGGAACGGCCACGTATCATGGCCGGGCTAGGCCCTGTTCTTTCCATAATCTCGGGACTACACTCTTTACCAAACATAAATAAAATGTTTGTCGTATACATATAAGTACCACCAGTGGAGCGGGTGATTAACCCGGTCCTGCCACCAGAGCCAAGGAGGTTTAGTCTGAATTCTGTGATAGAGTCCAAAATTTTGCATAAACCGAGCCAACCAATGGTGCCATGTATGTTCTATGATCGGCCACGCGGCACCTCTCCATTCGCTGAGAGAACCATGCCACTTTCTTTCGAAGCGCTGGATTCATCCACCTACCTCGCCACGTAATTCTCTCGCCACATGTCAACAGACTCTCGCCCATTCACTGGACGTTATCCATGCCATTGCCACAGGCTAATGCGGTCACCCTTAGCGTTGGTGACATCGCATTCCTCCTGGAATCGGGTCCAATCACCTGGCTATGTGCTCCATCACCTACCACGCGGTCATCACTGTGGTCACACAATTGTACAACTGTACGACTGCATACCATCCTTTCCACGGACTGTAATGGACTGCATGTAGCCATCCCCTTTTTACCCATTGCTTGGGTTTTCAACAAAATATGATTTCATGAAGCCTGCTTGATCGGTGAATATATGGCTGTAATTTAAAGACGGTATGTCGCAATGGTACTGCTCTGCCAGATTTCAACACTTTATTTTGAGCTCTTTTGAGCCATGTCAGCCCTCGGATCCATTCCCTGGTTCACACCTCCTCATTAAAAGACCTTTTGGTCCCAAATATTATCGATTAGTCAATAAGTTTCTGGATAGGCTAACACCCATTTGTCCTCTGCCTCTCTAACTCATTCCGTGCACTGCCCCATCAAGATCAATCAGAGTAATAATCATGACAACTGACAAGATATTGTTAGCCATTTGAACCTTGTTACATCTTACTAAATCTACCATCATCCATGTAGACAACATTACTAATGACAACATCAAAAGACAACCTGAAAATGAATTGATATACTTGAACATTTGCAATTTATTTCGAGCTTATCTGAAGCAACTTTCTTATGATTGATTTTCCATTCAAATAACTATTTCTGTTCTTGCTTAAGATCGATTACTTCATTTGAAAAATTATTGGTTTGTTGCTTACTTGCATCAGCTTCTAATTGTTCCATTGTTTGAAGTGTTTTATTTGCTTTTAACATGATGAGCATGAACCACATAATCTTGACCCGCTTTGGTTAATTGATATTGATTCTTTGTCCAGAAGGTTGTCTTTACTGATCATATAAATATGGACTACCTGGTTCATTCCACATTCTCTAATGGCACTACATCATAATATGTCATCATTCACATACTTAGATGAAATTTTTGCAAATTTGATTGTGCACGCTTTGTTAGGTGCATTGATGATGATTGTTTATCCATCTAAGTGTGTAAGGCCTATGATGTACTTGTGTTTTTTAACCCCAATTGCTTAAATCCAATTCTTTTCCTCGAGATTAGATTGAGATCCATTTTTGATTAATGTGTCTATCTTAGAGTGTCACATGATTACCCTTATATGAAACACAAGCCGTTTACAATCAATGTCTCTCACCAATTTACTCACATACCAACCACAATGAGATCTTTGATTCATCACCAACCATCCTAAATCAGGTTCTATGTCATTGCCAATCGCTTTGTACTCCTCTCTTCCTTGAACCACTTTTGGCCTCTTCTCGGGATGCAAATCACAACATCCTGTCCTCATCATGTCCCTCTCTCCTGCAATGCTTGCAAGAGGGATTTCCTTCCTTCCTTGTCACTTCATTTGAATTCTTGCCACGCCATTTCCTCTTGTCCCCTTTCCTTGAAGACAAGGATTCCCCTGACACCTCAGCTTCTCCTCGCCTAATATAATGAGCTGAATGTAAACCCCATCAAGGTTAGGTGGGTCCAAACATGGTGCCGAGCCTCTCATATGCAGTAAACCTCCTATATAATTCGTAAGAGTTTCTTGTGTTTGTAGATGGATATCTAACATTAATGCCATTTTTCAAAATCCATCGGTGTATTCTTTCAATGTTTGTCCCTTTTTAGTTTTAAAGATTGCCATTTAATTATCAGTTTTTCTTTATAACCCAAAGGATATAATTAGCCCCTAAGTAAATGAAACTCTTCCATGATGGAAATAATTTACCCACTTGTTGTGTTCCATTTGCAACTTGTTTTACAAATTCGTGATGAGAGTTGTACCCAAGTCTCAAAGATGCCAACTTGATTTGTGTGGCCTCTATCCTTGATCCGCTGTAATAATCGCAGAACTCCATCCATTTAATCCAATTGTCAAGTTTTTCAGCATTTACTTCACCATCATATGGGCACCCAATCTAACACTGTTTTAACAATGGCATTTCATTCTATGTTTATAAACATTTTTCTTCCATTAGATTTTAGAACTTGAACTTGAAGAAGAAGGAGAAGAAGGAGGTGATGATGGAGGTGAAGAAGAACGTGATAATCCTCTCTCCTCTCACTCTTTTCCTTTGAAGATTCACCAAAAACTAGTCTCTTTCTGCCTCCATAACCTCACAAAACTCTCTACCCATCTCCGGCTACAGCAAGAAAGTTTTTCATAACTCTTTCTCATCCCGAGAAAGCCCTTATTCCGATGCCATCTCAATGAGAAAACTCTCTTCCTCAATCCACCAATGGATTCTCCGCACAAGCTCGGCTTCACTACTACTGTATTTCTTTTCCTCGTTAATATGCAAAACCTGCAACCAAACGTCAACTAGCTCGGAATACCACCTTGATCCCGAAAGATCTCTTGCAACAACGTTGAGTTTTTAATTTGAAAATGCCAATTAACCATTTGAGTAACTTAGTGAAAGAAATGAGGAAATAAGAGGAATTAATGACAATTGCCATACATATATGGCTATCTGAAATGAAGTAATAAATAGCAAACCATAATAAGAGAATTGATAATGGAGTTCAACACAAAATTGCCTTATGTCTCCTAGTCTTTGTCTCTGTGGGGAGGCTTCTTTATTTTATGTTCAAAAGCTCAAAAAATACATCAAGGACAATTGGCTAAGACTCAATATGTCTATGTTCTTCCATATTCTAGAACCCAAAGAAAAGAAACAAGACGAATCGAAAAACGGATGACCGGAGCTCCCAAAATGGTCTGCGAAGCTGCCCGCTTCCTCAACAACTTCCCCGGTGATAAAATGGTTTTGGCTTTGGCTTCCTCTCAAGATAACTCTACCTCAAGCATCCCCATGGCTTCAAATAGGCTTGGTTTATATAGATCTGAAGTTGTTTTATCACATTCCAACTTCCTCCCAAAATTTGGCCTCCAAAATGCCTAATATTCCCAAAATGGGCCAAATCCTCCATTATCGGGCATAAAATCAATAGAAAATCCGTCTGCAAAACCAAATTTTGTTCAAAAATATGAAGAATCCCTCCTCCTTTCTCTCTCGCACTCGGCCAAGCATGGGAGGCATCCATGTGGCTCCAAGCGCCCACTACAGCGTTGGGTCCTTGTCTGGTCGGCTCCCGTTTTGTGGTGGCACGCGGATAAGGCTATGGGCTAACAACTTAACCCCGCTCTACCCCAGGAGGGAGCCCCTGCTCTTGGCGTGATAGGACTGGTATTGGCATCACGACTTCCGCTGCGTCTCCGTCTTTCCTGGATTAGGGTCATAAGGAATGTCACGTTAATTGGTGGTTGGGTTAGGTTCTCCGGCCCGGACTACACTTTGATCAACAAACATAATAAATTTTTTCCATATACATATATAACACACCGCTGAGCTGCCGTTAGCCCGGGTCCCCGCCACCAGAGTACTTTAGGAGGTTTGGGGTTCGAATCTGGTAGAGTCCATAAAATTTTGCATAAATCGGAGAGCCAACCATAGGGTGCCATGTGTACCATGATCAGCCAATGGCACCTCTCTCCATTCATCAATCCATAATTTGTCGAGGTCATCTATCCACTACCGCTATGTAATACCCTCGCCACTGCCACCGCGATTCTTCCTACCAGTCAATGGGACGCCATCCATGCCACATTATCCCGTACATGTCACCCTTACAGCGGTGACATGTGTCACCCTCTGACTGGTCCAACTCAGACTACAAGGTGCTCCATCACCTACCATGTCGTCACTGTGGTTACATGTCACCGTATGATCAGACGATCTCACAGCCACCACTGCTATGGATTTCGTACCTGACCGCATAGTCATCTCCTTTTTACCTCGGTTTGGTTTTCTAATAGAATGTGATATATCTCAAGATACCTAAGCCCGCTTTCTTGACGGGCGAAATATATGGTCTGGGAATCGAAGATTTAGACTCGGGACGAATGGCTTAGCGTTTCATGGATTCCGAGCACCCTCATTTTGAGCCTTGAGCCACAGCTCCGGATCCGCATTATGGATCTAAGGATTTTTACCTTCTTCATTAATATTTTGGACTAAGATCTTGTTTTCGATGACCTTCTTTATGGAAGAAACCTGGAATAATATATGTACACGTGAACATGGAGGCAACTCCAATTCAGGCTCCATGATTCCAATCCTTTGCAAAACCTTTTAGGTTTTATAATATTTGGGTGCAAATTTACTGTCCTTATTTTGTTTCTAGAGGGAGATTTGTTTATATGGTTGTATCCTTAGAAATACCCAATCTCCTCCACTTCAAATTCCCTTTCACCGTGATGTTGATATGTCGCTTCATCATATTTTGTTCCATAACCAAGTTGTCCTTCAATAGTTTGAGAACCTTTGTCGTATTCTATGTGTTCCTCCACTGTTTGAACCTTTGCATTCCCTTTCAAGGGTGATGTAATGGATGGAGGATGATATCCAGCTAAAGCGTTGTAGAAATGGGGGGCATTTTGAAATGAAGTGGCTGGAAGGATGGTTAAAATTCACCATTTGGACAAGGGAAACCACTTTTGACCTACTATGTTTTGTTTTATCATATAAAAGAAACAAAGATATCTCCTGTACATTTATCTCACACATCAATATAGAGAGATACACCAAGGAGATAGTATTATTGACAGTAAAATTAGCTCATACTAATCAATAATAGATTAAAACAAAAAATCCATAGTTTCACTCACAAATAGTTGTAGAGTAGATCTATAGCATAACTTTGCATGATAATAGAAATCATAAAATTTTAAGTGCATAAAATAATATACACTGAAATAGATCACATGAAATGAATTCATGAAACATATATATAACAAACACATATGTAGAATAGTCCCATACACATCCGTAGACATTCATGACTTCAAAATTTCCTTCTTCTTTTTATTTTAACAACTATAATAGTATCATTTGTTTCTAAAATGGGAAAAAGTACCTTCATCTTTGATAGAGATATCCTTTGTAAAACAAGAGATTCTATTTACATTATGTAACTGCCATCATTCCAGATGGCGCTACACCTTTATCGCTTCATATTCTCATATTATGCAATTCCATTCTATGGGAAAATATACATTATACAAAAATTATGAGGCTTTCTTAGAGGCTAAGTCCTCTACATAATCCATCCGTGCATGGTATTCTTTGGTGATGTATTCTATCTTTCTCGTCTTCATCTTCTCAAACTCCAACTCTCCATCACATATTTCTATCTACTACTTCATCTTTTCATGTCCCTCAGATTTTGTTTACAAACCTACTCTGTAAATTGCGCTTGTTTGATTGGCTAACGATCCGTGGGTCAAATTTTGGCTCAAAATTCAAAGTGCTCGGAATCACTTCCAACCGAACGTAAAATCGTAGGTCTTCATCAATACGGTAACCCAACAAAGAACTCGCTTGGGTTCAAACATGTCAGACCGAGAGATATCGCTATTCACCAAAATGACAAAAAAAAAAAAAGGGATGTCGACCCAGACAACCATACCAAGGTACTGCATCTACATGTGGTAGACAGCCAGTGGACAGCTTGGCATGTGACATGGATTCATTTGCAGCAAATGGATAGTGATTAATGGCCCAATCAATGGCTCCATGTGTCACCCATGTATTGGTTTTCCTTAAAAGTTATGTTGCTGGCCTGAGCTCCACCCCAAGTGGACTCGAAAGGTGGTAAAGCCTTGGGAAGGGCCGTCACTTCAACCAAGTGCTCCATATGTAAGCTACTTAACATATGTATGCATTTTAATATATTTGGCTCTTGAAACTATGTGAATTAGAACTGCAGCTAGCCAAGCTCCCACTTCACGGCTCATTTGCATTGCATATGACCATTGTAACGTGTGCGGTTATATATATATGTGACCATTCTGTTAATGTGCACGGTTATATGTTTCACATGTGACCATTGTGGTAGTGCGTTTTAACCCCCGTGGTTATGTTTTTAAACTTTAGCCCTTGTTTGCACTTGCACACGGTCATATGGGTCACACGACAATAGACTTGGCAGTTAGGGGCTAGTGCGTAACCATCCTACAATTCACACCATTATGCAGTTGCACCCGGTTCTAGGTTTTAAAACAAATATGCACGTCGGGGATAGGTTGAAGGGACAGAGGTGCATTTTGGCGATACAAAGACAACAAGTTTGAAGGAAGAAAATAACAGGAGGCCTATCATCTTCATTTTTTTGGCCAAACAAGGTGCCAAAAAAGCCCAAATAGGGGTTTTGGACGCCTCTGGTTTCATTGGAGCAGTCTATTTGGCATTTTTTTAGCATTGTAAAGAACATTTTTTATCACTTTGAGTACAATACAAAAGATCCATTGGAAGTCGGACCAAGAGATGCAGCCCAAGAGAGGGGTGAACTCCTTTATCATTTGTTGTGTTATGTGTTTTCTCTGCTCTTTCACTGCTTATTGCTGCTATTTATATGCATCTCAATGAGTAATTTTATAAAAGTTGTGGTTGCAAATTGAACGACAATTTTAACACATAAAATTAACTTGCAACACATTTTCAAGAATACAAGTCTTCTTCATTTTAGATCAAGTTCAGACGTATATTAGGTTTTGAAGACTTGATTATTTGCAAGGTTTTGTTTTCCCGTGGCTCGCTGCTGAAACTAACAATAGGAGAAGGTCAACCTGTAGAGCCAAGTTCTCAACATCCTTCTCGTGTGAAGTTTTATACTATCACCCCTAGTTTCAAGTGAGGCATTCACTCAAGCATGGCTTCAAGTGAAGAGAGTCACATTCCCATGCCAAGATGAAGATCTCGTAGGTTGTTATGGAAATGAGAGAGACGATGAAAATCTTGATGGAAAGGAATACAGGGATTGCAAGGTGAAGGCTCCAACCCTTCAAAGTAATAGGGAGACAGTGGTGATAAACTCCAAATGGAAATGAGGGAATGGTGCTTCTCCACCACCCCACCTCCTTCTTCTTCTTCTACCAATTTAATCTCTTCCAATTTCTCCAAAAGGACATGGTAAACCCCCTTCACAAATTCCTTCAAGTAAAGATTGATATTGTAAATCTCGAATTGCCAATGTACAAATGGAGAAGTAAATGTCAGAAATTAGATAATTGGATTCACCAAATTGAGGTGTATTGTAGGTGGAAATTCAAGATGATGTTCAGCATTCAAATATTTCTTTAAGATTGGATAAAGGCAAAGACTCATTTCCAGGGAAACCAAAACTCGAGGACATGAAGAAACATGGTAAAATCTTAACCTCTTGAAGATTTTTATTGTTGTAATTAAAAAAGACAATTTTACCCATTGGCATATAAGTGCGAAAAGCTACTATGGATTTGGCAAAATTTGGACAAGCCAAAGGACAAACGTGCAGCTTCACTCAAGAATTTAGGAGTAGAGCTTTGGTTTTGGGAGTAGATTTTGTCTTCACAAGAACTTTACTCAAATATATTGAGCTTTACATAGTTATTTGAGACATACTATACTCATGTTTAATCCCTTCAAATCTAGATGAAGTTTGTGTTCAGCCACTCATTTGGAAGCAAGAGGTTGAATGAAACCTCCATGAGGGTAACAAGAAGCCTTTAGTCATGGAGAGCTAAAGGAAAGGGAAGTTCAAGGGCAATGGCAAAAAAATGCTGTTGTTAAGAAAAGGGGAGAAAAATTTACATGCAACATTGTTCAAAAAGATGGCCACGCTGAAGACCATCGTTGGAAACTTCACCCTGAAAGAAGACCAAAAAAGTTTGGCAACAAGGAAGTCAAAGACAGAACCATACAACATGATTTAGGTTCCTGATTCCAAGTGGATGAAACAAAGATCACAGCCAAGGGTTATCAAGGTAGCTGGTTCGGTCTGTAAGTACTAGTTCTTCAAGTAATAATAATCTCAAATGTAACTCCTGACAAGAAAAGAGAGAATTGAACTTCTTTTCATAAGGGTTGTTTCAAAGCATACCAAAATAGATAATTTCCATTTGATACTAGGATCTCAAGCAAACCTTATATCTGAAGACACTGCTAAGAAATTAAATTGAAACAATTCCACATCCTAAACCATACCTCTTGGTTGATATGTGATAATGCTAAAATTACAGTGACAAGAAGGTGTAAACTTAGGTTTGCTATCACCGCAAATTTAATTGATGAGGTAGATTGATGTTATTCCTTTTGATATTTGTGGTATTGTGTTGGGAAGCCCATATTTATGATAGGAAAGCCATTTTATATCATCAGGAGAATAAGTATCACTTGTTTAAATGGAGTTGAGTACATTGTTAGAGCCTATACAAAGAAGATGAATTTATCACTTGTAAATGCGTGACAAATGAATAGATTAGTCAACGCTAGAAAGAATTTTGTTCTCTAAATGATTAAACCCAAAAATGATATTGAAACGAATTTTTCTAAGGTTGTGATGCAAATTTGAAAACTGATCTATATGAGGTTGTTAATCAATAAGATGAAATGTTTAAATAACCAAAGGGATTTCACCTGCGGGTATCCAATATGAAATTCAATTACAACAAGAATGTCCCTCTTCCAAACATTTGTATGTATAGGATGTCGGTCATGGAGAATGATGAAATTAAAAAACAACTCCAAGAGCTATTCTCACACAAAGGGTTATTGTACCAAGCTCATAACCATGTGGATATCCAATTGTAAGAAAAAGCCGAGAAAGATGGTACATGGCGAGTGTGTGTGTATTGATTTCAGGGCTTTGAACAAGATTGTGGTAAAGAATCATTATCCTCTCCTAGAATCGATGATTTGATTGGATCAATTAAAAGATGCTAAATATTTTACTAAGTTAGATTTGAGAAGCGGATATCATTACTCGATTAGGATTGCCAGGGAGACACATATGGAAGATAACGCTCAAAACAAAGTAAGGTTTGTTTTGAGGGATGGTAATGCCTTTTTGACTTTGTAATGCACCTGCTAATTTCATGAGGGTTATGAATGATGTCTTAAGGCCTTTCTTGATGATTGTATATTTTCTGCTTACTTGGATGACATTTTGATCTTTAGCAAATCTTGTGAAGAGTATGTTAAACATGTGAAACAAGTTTTGGATGTTTTGAGAAAGGAAAGGTTGTTTTGAAGATGTCCAAATGTGAGTTTGGAAAGACTTCAATTTACTTAGGGCATATTGTTGGTGGAGGCTAATTAAAAATTGATCCTCATACATTGGAATGGCCCAAGCCCAACAAAGTGACAGAGGTAAGAAGTTTTTGGGAGCACCAATATTGAGAAAAAGTTTTATTAATTTCATTCCATTACATGACAAGTGTCATGCAAGTTTTTCAATGGGGAGGAGCAACAGAAGGCTTTTAATACTTTGAAAGAGAAGGTATCAGTTCCCTAACGCCAGCTCTTTTGCACTTCCAAAATTTATGCCAACCTTTGAATCCAAACGCATGCAAGCAATTATGCAATGGGGAGCAGCCTTACATACCATGGTAAGCTTCCATTTGTTTTCATTCAAACTTTAATGGTATCGCGTGATTAACTATCCACTTATGATAAGGAGTTGTATGTATTGGTGCAAAGTGTGAAAATGGAAACATTATTTCCATTGGGAAAGAAACCATTGTCCACGCAGATCATCAACCACTACAATAATTACAATCACAAACAAAGTGCTTACAAATGTTAGGCACTTCACTCGGGATGATGGTTTTCACAATGTATCTATATCTAATAAGGTATAAGAAGGCATTTATAACAAAGTTGCTGATATGCTTCTAAGGCCTATTATTAGTGCTTCCACTTATTCTACATAGTCCTATCATGCATGAGTTATGTTGAACAATATGTTTTAGATGTTGATTTTGAAGAAGTATATGAGACTCTGTGTCATTCTAACCATAAGGAATTGGATTATCATGTGCATGATAATCTTTGTATCATCTCTTGGTAAGCCATGTATTCCACAGTGGTGAAGAATCAACATAATAAGAGAAGCCCTTCTTATCGCATTATTTCTTGGTGTGCAAGATAAAGGGTTAATTTTGCAAAAGGTACCGCTATTGGTCTAAATGAATGAAAGTGCTCTAGATACGTCTCGAGGATGTTCCATGTGCTAATAAGTAAACTCTAGCAATCAAAGTTGGCTCTTGTATACTCCACTCCTGCCTTCCTTCTCGCCCTTGGGAAAGTATTTCTATTGAATTTGTAGGAGGTCTACCTATGTTCAGATCAAATCATGATTATCTCTTTATGGCAGGTTGATCGATTTAGCAAAATGTGCATTTTGATGTCTTGTAAGAAGCAGTTACAAATGTAACAAATAGCACAAATGCATACATTCTAAAACGTTTGGGTGTGCATTTTGATCGTCTTCCAATCCATTATTTCTAATCGGATTCTCGATTTTCAGTTTTGGTCGAGTTTATGGGCACTCATGGATACCCTAAAACCGAAAAAGAAACAACTTTCATCCAACGTATTCTATTAAGCAGTAAATAGAACAATGCATCTTCTTCATGGTTATTGCAAGAAGTATCCCAAACTTTGGGATGAGCATTTAATCTACATTCAACATACTTACAATCGAGCTAAGCACTCTTCAAACTCCAAACGTTTGCATTTGAAGCATGTTTTGGCTATTTGCCCAAATCTCCTTTAGATTTTATTCCTTTGGGAAGGATATTGCTATTGATGGTCAATATGACATTGATAAGTAGAAAAAGTTCATTGAACAAATTTCAGCCGATACATCAAATGGTGCAAGAGCGTTGGAAAGGAGCCGCTGGCAATAAGATGAGATACGATACACCAGTTGATCACAGCTTCCAAGTTGAGATGAAGTTTGGCTTTACATCAAGTATGTGGAGAGGCTTAAAGGAGAAGGCAAAAAATTGAAATCAATTCGAGCATGGTCCTTCAAGATTATCGACAAGATTGGTAAATGCCTTTCGTTTAGATTTGCCTCCTTATATGCAAATGCATGCCTGTTAATGCTGAGAATTTGAATTTGTAATGGAGCCTTGATTGGATGATCAAGGAGTATATGTTCAGATTCCTCTTACAGATGATTTCTCCCCGCACACATCTTTACATAACCGCATGAAGACACAATCCCTGGATGAGAATGTTAACTTCAAAATGAGGAAATGTGGTGTATCTTCGAGTTGGTCTTGAAGGTACAAACTAATAAAAGCCAAGTGGGTTGAGGTTGGAAAGGTGAGGGAACAATACCATCATATTCACATAGATTGAGGCCAGTCTTTGGAGGCCCAAAAGCTTTCATCGGGAGGTGTGATCTGTGGATCAACTTTGCTCTAAAATTCAAAGTGCCTTAATCGCTTCCTAAATCAAACGGAGCATAGGTTCACGTTACAAAACCTAACAACTCCGCTTTGGTTCAAACGGACATCGGGAGGAGAGATATCACATTCCTTTCAAAATGACAAACATGCAAAGTGTTTTGATGCCTATCTGTGACACCGGTATGACCGACGGGCAGTCAGATGACATCATGGAGTGTAAATAATGGCTATTAAGCGTATGAGAAGTTGTTTGGACAGTTGGCATGTGACGTATTTATTTGCAGTGAATGGGATGGAGACACGTGGCCTAACTTCAATGGGTCAGCCACATGTCACCTATGTAATATTTGTGTTATGTTGTTGGTCGAGTCGACTCGACCTCCGCAGGTAAAGCCTTGGAAGGGCTGCCTAACTGTGCCCATGTTACTAATATATGTATGCATTTTGATTACATTTAATTTGAAATCCATGTGAATTACAAAACCGGCCAAGCCTCACCTACGTACTTTTATTTGTATTGTATATGACCATTGTAATGTGCACGATTATATATATATGTGACCATTGTGTTAATAAAAGGTATTATATGTTTCATATAAAATTCATCACAGCATGTTTTAACCCCCACAAGTTATGGTTTTAAACTTTAGTCTCTTTGTTTAAATTTCATAGAATATATGGGTCATATGGGCCTACACGATCATAGCCTTGGCTAGCTAGGTGCTACCAGTGAATCATTCTACAATTTGTATGCTGGTTTGCACCTACAGGTCTCAGTCAGAAGGCTTTAATGCTTAAATATGCGTGTGGGGGCTAGGTTGAGCCAACAAGGGTGAAATTTGTCGATGCAGACAACAAGCTTGAAGGGGGCTCTTAAAGCCTATCTCTTCAATTATTGGCCAACGAAGTGCCAAGAACCCACCTAGGGTTTTTGGACATTCTCGAGCCATTAAGCTATCTATTTTTCATTCTGATAACAAGTACATTTTGAGCACTGGGAGCAAATAATACAAAAGATTCATTGGAAGCAATCGAGATGTAGCCCAAGAGAGGGGTGAACTCTATCATTTGTTGTGTTATGTGTTTTCTGTCTTCACTGCTTATTGTTGTTGTTTATATGCATCTTTGAATGAGCAATTTCCATAAAATTTGTGTTGCAAATTGATCCGCTTGCATTTTAACACATAAAATTAACTTGCAAATATTTTCTCTTCAAGAATACAATTCTTCTTCATTTTTAGATCACCACACAGAATTTCCTGACATCATTGAATAACCTTAGTAATATGCATACGACCTTCCTTTGATTTTTTTCTCTATTGCTTCATCATCACCTTTTTATTCTTAATTTTCTATTCTAATTTGATAAAGTTCTTCATTTATTGGCATGCTAAATTGTCCTAGCAGCCCATTTGTAGAATTCCACATCTTGGCACATGCTTTATTTGAGAGACTGGTGGTATCATTAACATATTGGCATGATTTTTTCCATCCATCCATTATCATCTTATTTTTTCTCTTCTCACTTGCATCAATTCAAACAGAGTTATTGTAGGGTTTTCTTCATGTCTTTCCTGCCATTAAATGATCATGTAAAAGGCATGATCTGCCTCTATGTATTGGCTCTTTATCTCATCTAGTTAATCAGAAAGGATAATGATCTCATGCTGATGGTCTTGGATTGCATTTAGCTATGTGACAAAGCTCTTTTGTGCTTCTCTTAGCTCTTCATTAGCTCTGCCAACTTCTTCTCTTACACTATCTAATGTGTGAGGTTTTTGTTGGATTTCCTTAAAATTCTTCTCCAATTTATGGATCTTCATTCCATACTCAATTACCTTCATTTTCCTTTTCTCAAAAATATCCATCTCTTCCTAGCACTCAAATTTTATTATTTCTTGTTCTTGTGAATGTTCCATTCTTATTGTTTCTAACTATTCCTTGTGAAATTGTTCAGTTTCAATATCATGTTGCTTAAACTCATCCTCTAAATTATCCCTCTAGAATTTTATTTGGTATTCCAATTATTCCACCTTTGCTTTGTAGAGGTCCAATGTGGCACTTAATTCATACACCAATATTTAATTCTAAGCTGGAATGCAATTCTAATTATGAGAATTACCTACTTCCACATTAACTTGAGATAATCCCCATTTTCCATGAGATTGTTTCACGTAAGATACTTTCTGTGGGGTCTCTCACCTTTCCCTTGGCTGAGATTTTCCTCAATTCCTCTCCTTTATTTTTGTAATAATACTTTCCTGCAATTACCATAACAAATTCTAACTCTATCAATTGGGAAGAATAGGAGAAGTTTCCTATTATTGAGCTCTGAGGGGTACCAACATGGATAGGTGTATTTATCACACAGTGTCCCTTGACAAGGCTAAGACTTGCTCCCATTTTAATTTCTCATCATCCATTTTTCCTTTTATGTTTAATTGGCCCCTCTATTTTTATCATCATCCATTTTCCTTTATGTTTACTCGCCCTCTGCTAATTCTTCTTCCTATTTTTTCCCTTTTTTTTCTTCTTCCCCTCTTCTTTTTTTTTTTTTTTTTTTTTTTTTTTTTTTTTTTTTTTTTTTTTTTTTTTTTTTTTTTTTTTTTTATTCTTTCTTTCTTTCTTCTTTTTCTTTTCTTCTGTTTTTCTCTACAACTCTTCAGTTATTATTCCCTTCTTTGCTTCCCCTGATTTTTCCATTCTTTCTTTTACTTCCTCCTTCTTCTCTTCCTGGCTTTGGGCAACATCTTCCATTTTTCTCTTTAGTATCCTTTTTAACTACTCCGGCCTCCTTGCTAATTTGGCTCTTTCCCTGTCTCCAGGACATTTTCCTCTTATCCTTTACTCTTCCTTTTTTTTCTTCCTCTCACTTTTTATTAGATTCTTCCTTTGTTTTGCTTCCTCTTTGTTTGATTTTTTCATCCTCCATAGCCCTATTATATATTTCTTATTCCTTTTTTCCTCTTTTCTTCTTCCTTTCCTCTCTCCCACTTTTCCTTGGCCAAAAGTAACTGGACTCTTTCCTTAGGTTATCTCTCCTTCTTCTTCCTCTCTCTATGGGTAGTCTCTTCTTTGTCCTGGTTCATCTTGTACCTTGTTTAATACTTATTCAAAGGATAGGGCCCATTGGAAAAGATCCTTTGAAATATTCATATCATGTGCAAAAATGTCCAAACTGACTTTAATAAGACCTCACCAGAATGTGTTGAACTCGCATATAATAGATCCTAGCTAGGAATTGATATACAATGTACTTTTCAGGCAGAAAATATGAGAGCAGGAAGCAAGAGAGAAGAATGGAAGAATTATCATTAATCAAAATGAATGAATGATAATTCTTGGTACATGATATACTCAGATAACTCAAATAATGTGCACTCGAGGAGAATCCAATGCACCATAGTGGTGGTCTAGAGTGATCCTGACACACCATCAATTATGGAGTAAACTTCACCTAGTCTAGTCTCCTCGATCCGGATTATTTTCTTGCACGGAATGAGAGCGGATATTTCAATAAAAGAATGTACTGTAGATATCGTTAGATATTCAATAATATAACATAAATAAATGAGATGCAACACATATATTATATAATACACAATTTCTATTAATGAAATAAATGTCAGGATCAGAAAAATACAGAGGAAGAGACTTCCATAGAATGGTGGCACTATCTCCGAAGAGATGTGACACCACCGTGATCTACAAGAAGATGATTGTAAATGAGGTTTCTGGGAAGTCCTTTTACACAAACAAGAATTCCAAAACTCTAACCCTGTGAGGAGATGAAGTGCCAAAAGTCATGTGGGCCTCTGCAGTAGTACATTAACTTCCCCGAGGGTCGAATCTTGTGGCTGCTAATGACATCTCGCTAGGGGCGTGATGATATCCATGGAAAGGTATCACCGAGGAGATCTATTTTAGCTCCTCAATAATTCTCTAACTATCATTGAGTTGGTCGATCCCAAAATCCCCATTTAGGCCCTCAAAATGCAGCCCCCTGCTAAACCCGCTAAAATAGAACAAAACGCTGAAAACTATTCTTGAGCTAATCGGAAAAGGTGGTGGACCATCGATATCCAATTGATCACTCTGATCCGATTTTGGCATGAAATGAGAGGAGATATAATAAATAAATGTATGAGATATCTCGTGAGCATCATCCAATAAGGCGTAAATACAAATGAATTTAGAGATGCAACCATAAACAAAATATGCATTACATAATTTTCTATTAATGAGCGAAATACCGTAAAAAGAATGTAAAAATACATAGTGAAAGACTCCTAGAATGGTGGCAGCCTATCTATCGAGAAGAGATGTACCGGCTACTAAATTTATGCAAGAACATGATCGCTAAGCAATGAGGCT
The DNA here is from genome assembly GCA_010110895.2 of Picea sitchensis. Taxonomy (NCBI): domain Eukaryota; kingdom Viridiplantae; phylum Streptophyta; class Pinopsida; order Pinales; family Pinaceae; genus Picea; species Picea sitchensis. Next base: position 95,874 of record SNQJ01S0081653.1, read on the forward strand.
CCAAAGTTCCTTTTAACATAAGTAAAATCCAAAACCCAACCCCGTAAGATGAAAATCCAAAAGGTTTGGCGGTGTAGTTCCCAATGGGGGTAGTTGATACAACAACTTCCGTGGGCGCAGTTCTTGTATTAATGATATCCGGGTTAGTGCCTGGATACAATCATGGAAAGGTCTTAACCGAGAATAAATATTTTAGGATCGACTCAAGTCGGTTCCTTAAGGTACCACCACCAAATCCCCAAAATTGTTTAGGGCCTCGTAATTTTAATAAGTTTGGAAACCCTAAAAATTCAAGCAAGATGAAAAAATGCGTTTTTCTTTGTTTCCAGAATAGGTGGGTGGTCGATATCCACCTAGATCAATCCTCCTCCTTAGGAAGAAAATGATCATTACTGATTTCGGAGGAGAGGGGGAAGCGCTACTTTGAATCTAAATTTTGCGCTACCGCTTGCCTTGTCGAGATGTCACATCAGTTTGTGGAAGGTCACACAACCTCGTCGGTATGGTTGAATCACTCAAATAGCGAGCTGCATGATGTCCGCGAAGGAATCTAATTGTACTGCTTTAGTCTTGTTGACTGCTTCGCTGATAGGAATAGTTCCTGGCCGAGGTCGAGGGTTGCAATAATTCTATGTTCCCTTCGAAATGTGATTGGTGAAGAAGTTAAATTTGTAGTGCATGAGATACTACCTTTACATTATTTAGTGAATAATAATGTAAATACCTCTCGTATTTTATAGAGATGACCCCCTGCAGAAACAACATACCGGGGTTGGGACTCTATAAACAACATGGTGATGTTTCCACATATATGGATGGCTCAAAACAACATCACAGAAATCAGGAGGGGAAACATCCACATAGTAATTTCATCCTGAAGGGTTGGATGTCGTGATGACAATTCACACTATTGGTCGACACGAAGATCTCATCCTCGGCAAAGCTTACCCGGGATGTTGTAAGGGTTAAGTGTGGTAGGTTTTCGGCTAATACCAACCGTTTGAAGACCTCTAATCGGTGATGAGGTTCTTCCGGCTCGCTATCAACAATAAAATGAAGGAGGTCCCCTTCACCCACATATATGTGAATGAAAAAGGCCCCCTTCCGGATCTTATGGTTCTTCCGTTGAATTGTTGCATCAATGCATAATAACAGCTAGTTTTGTGTCAATGATCCTCATTTTACCGATTTCTGCTAACTGATTATGAAACGCTATTTGGTTCTTTGTCTTGATATTGACCACCAATGTGGATCGTTTTCGGAGCTTACATTCATTTGTTTCTTCCTGTGGTATTTTAGCCTGTACCCATTTTCGTGTCCTTCTTTGTCTCCGCGGACTCCTTTGTTTTCCGCGGGTTTGACCGGCTTTCGAGATCTGCTTGTTAGGTCCTTCTTTTATACTTTGTTATTGCGAATTTGCGTAATTCCAAACTCGCTTTTGTTCGGGTGTTTGTTCTCGCTCGCATTTTTAACAACATATTGATAAGCAACACCGCAGGATGAGATGTCTAGAAAATCATTTCAATTTGAAGTATATGAGATTCCCATGGTATTTTTAGAACCAAATGTCATTCGAGTCTTTGATAATCACCAGCGCATATGGAAGGTAGTGAACTGGGAATCACTGGTCTCTCACAGAGGTCCATCTCATATAATCGGTCCTCATAGTTTCAAATGCAGTAATATTGTTCCCACTGTGGTCCACAAAATCCCAAGTGGATCGGGAATTCTACATATTCCGTGACTTTTGTGAACTTTTCTCCCAAAGAAGTTTCCAATCACCAATGTTTCATGGGGAGAGATTTAAGGGAGCGTAAAGGTGATTCTTTCTCCTCAATAAAAAAAATGGGTGAACAAAGAAATAACCTTCTAGCATATTTAACCATTTGTCTTAGTAGACCGGTGATCTATCTGACCTTCAAATATGGCAATATCAAAACTAACCTATACCTTCTAAAACGAGAGGTGCTTCCAAAGTGGTTGTTTTGATGAAGACACGCCTCATTTCTATCCATACATCAAGGATGTGGGAAAATTCTCCATCATTCTCATTCCTCTTTCAAGGCTATGGAGAGCTTGGTTCCCAAGCAACATATTGATAGAATTGTCTCCACCTGGCCATTTTATTTTCTTTCACCATGGAGGGTTTCTTTGGTGTGCGAGAGCTGCATTGTCTCAAGAGATACAAGCTTGAGACCCAACTTTCTATACACAAACCTCGGCTGTATGATGCATCTAAAATGATCAAGAGTAACTGCCTCATACCATCGATCCGGGATTATTTTCTGCATGACGAAATGAGAGCTAAGATATAAAGGAAGAAATGTACAAATATATCTCGGATATCCAATAATATAACAGAAATGTATCAGATATGCAACTATAAACACAAAGATACATTAATACACAATTTTTGTCAATGAGAGAAATGTACAAAGATCAGAAAATATTAAAGAGTGAAAGACTCATTAGAACGATGGAAATGACCTCCTAGAAGATATGTGACGCATCTTCACTCGTGATTTGAAACAACATGATCCCTTGTAATGAGGTTCCAAAGGTCTTTTTAACATAAGTAAAATCCAAAACCCTAACCCCTAATATGCTGAAAAATCCAAAAGGTTTTGTGGGTCTTGATGGGGGTAGCTGATACACCAACTTTCTGGGGGCATAACTTTAGCATAAGATTATCTCCATTTGTAAGTGCCACATACCATTGGAAAGGTCTAACCAACAAGAATGATTTCAGATTGTCCTAGGTTAGTTCCTTGAAGATTCACTTGGGCCCCAAATCCCAAAAACGCCAAGCTAGGGCCTCAAATGACCCTCTAAAAGTTTGGGAGAACCCAAAAAACCTGAAAATCAGCCAAGATGGAAAATCCATTTTTTTGAGCCTGGGTGGAATAGGTGGGTGGCCACCCCATATCCACTTGGATCACTTAGGAAGTTACAGGAGTGAACTACCACTCTATATGAGTCAATTAATCTCTACTTTCAAATAACTGATCAAACAAAGTGAAGAAGTGAGGAGATCATGGAATCATGAGTAATTTTCTAGTTTGGTGTTGATCCCAAGGACAATGCGCATAAGATGATCCCAATGTTGCATGGTGATAATCCTACCGTGGCATCTGTGACTTGACTCAACTGACTGCAAACCTAAGAGGAAATGAAGATACTATTCTCCCAAACTATAGGAGACCGATATAATGACTACTAAACATAGGGAAAAACCTTAGAAAAATAAATCATTAGGTGTATGTGAAGTACTCCAACACCCTCGTTGAACATCACTATGGTGAGAATAAAGAATGGGTCCCAAAAAACGAGGCTACATGTTAGTAAAATTCCAAAATACAAAATACATACACTCTAAATAAATGAGGAAAGAGGGAAAACTCATGGAACCTCTCAAAGTACAATGTATGTAAAAGAAGAGCCAATAGTTTCTAGGAAAATGTGTCCTTCACTCCAAGATGATTGCATAGAGAATGGAACTTTTGCTCAAGAAAGGTCTTGGTGAAGATGTCTCTAGTCTATTATGCTGAAGGAAAAAACTACAAAGTTGCATGATCCTCTTATTGTAACATCGCCGACCACCCATGTCGGGCCATACTACTCCAGAAAATACATTCTTTCTCTCACAACATATTCTAACATACCCAACATCCAACTCGGCTATGCCACATAATTTTGATTCAGATGCAATTAAAACATATACAAAGAACTCTTGTGAGACTTTTATATATAAAACATAAATAGACAAATACATTCTACAAAATGTATCAATCTATAGCATCAATAATAGTAAAACATATACATGCAAATATATACAAGTAATAATAATATAAATATAAACACACAGCTTATAAACTCAGCCACATAAGATAAACCTATAAAAATACACACACATAAATAATAATGTAGCATGTAATTTGACACACAATTGACACTTATATTGGTAAGAATATCATCAACTGCATGAAGAAATTCCATGAACCTCCCAAAGATTAGGACCACACCGACATAACTCTCAGCACTGGGTCACCCATGAGTTGGGACTTTTAACTCACTCTAGGTAAGCAATCTCTAACTGTGGATGACTCATCTAAGACATTGGCCAGGAAGACTTTGTCTTAGGTGCCAATTCAAACTAACAACATACATTGCCTCATTCCTCACATGCCTGTCCCACTCCAGGAAATGTGTCTCTTTGTCTTTTCAACATTCCTAACTCTAATTTCCTTCTGTGCTTCAATAAATGTGTCGACATGAAGTCTCAGTCTCCTGTAGAGTTGTGAAGTTTAGCACCTTGAAAATCAATTCCCAACAATTCTCTCACCTAGAGATTTCACTGCCCATAACCTCACTTCTCTTCATCCCATAGGCTCCCATTGAACCCCACTTTTATTCACCCATCTTGGCTAAGATAACCAGTTACACAAACATGTATGGCTATGGATACGTGTCTGCACAATGATATGAAGGTATGAAGGATAGTTCAATGAGTGTGTAAATGATGATGGATTGAATGAATGAATGAATGAATGAATGGGATGGAAGGAATGAACTAAGTCTAAATAATATGTATGCATGTTCCTAACTTGACACATGTCATGTTGGGGACATACCCACTTGTCCCCAACCTAGAACTTAGGATTAATTATCCATGTTTTATACTTAAGAAATATTAATATATTATTCCTTTGGCTTAAGCCCTAAATTAGCCCCTTTCTTTCTTAACTTTCTACCCTTTCCTAACTAGTGAGCTTATCCCCTACCTTTTATCGTGGGTCCGTGCAATAGTGTATTTTATAATAATGATGAGACACATACAAAAATACTCCCACCCACCTTTAACATCTAGGATCTCCTGCATAATCATCACATAAATAGCTCACCAAATTTATAAAACAGTGACATACACAAGGCTAATTGGCTCAAAATCACATGCACTTAAGTTACTACGCAAGATTCCCTGAATGTGCACACTTCATCATTTTATCACACAGTACATGCTAATAATTACACCATGGAAGGTGGTTAAAAATTGTTATCAAATAGCTCACCATCTTAGGTACATTTGTATTTGCATTTCATAATTAGGTTTGGTCTAAGGGTATTACAATCCCTCCCTTTATTTATGCATTGTCCTGAGTTATGTGTACTACCATATACAACAAAAATTTCAAAATCCTCAAAAGATGTGGGTATTCCGGCCCAGATTGCATCCCCATGCTCCTAAGTAGCATCTTCAAGACCATAACAATTCCATTGAACCTTTATAACTCCTATGTCTGGATTCCCAGAGTCAGTTGATTTTTCGGTCCATAATGCGCACTAGATGCACTTAAAATTTTGCTCCACCTAAAATACATCTCCAATCAATAACATGATTAGCATCATGTATATATTTTAGCAATGATATATATGAAATATACGTATAGAATGCATATAGATGCAGGAAATCCAATCATAATTAGATAATCACTGGACCAATCCTCTCTAGGATTTCAAACGACCCATAATAGCGATTTGCCAACTTTGAACAATTTCCCAACTTCAAGGAACTTATGTTGTCCTTCACTTTCAAGAATACATGGTCCCCAACTTTAAATTCCATGTGAGTTCTACCTTTATCAGCATAGATTTTCTTCTTATCTTGGGAAGCCTTTAAATTTTGTTTTATTTTTAACATTTGCTCCTCCATTTCCCTGAGAAAATCTGGCCCAATTACTGCTCTATATGTTGGGTTATCCCAACTTACCGGTGTATTTCACTTTCTACCATAAAGTGCCTCAAATGGGCTCATCTTTAGAGATGTTTGGTACCCATTGTTATAAGAAAAATCTACTAAGTGTAGGTGGTCCTCCCATTTTGATGGTTTATCCATCACATACATCCTCAACATATCCTCAATCACTTGATTCACCCTCTTTGTTTGTCCATCTAATTCTGGATGATAAGTTGTACTGAAATTCAAATTTGTTCCAAATCCAGTAAATAATCCTTTCCAAAATTTTTTTTGTAAGTTTTGGATCTCTTGCAGACACAATTGTCTTGGGTATGCCATGTAATTGAGCAATTTATCTCATATAAACATCAACAATGTTGGCTTCCTTGTGAGTGAGCTGAACTGGAATAAAATGGGCAGCTTTAGTAAGCTTATCCACCACTACCATGACATAATAATGTTGCTTGTTTGTTCTGGGTAGTTTGGTGATGAAATCCATGGTTACAATTTCCCATTTCCACTCAGGAATGGGTAATGGCTGTAGCAAACCAGTTGGGTGTCTATGCTCAACTTTTACCTTTTGACATTCCAAACATTTGGCAATAAAATCAACAACTTCTTTCTTCATGCAAATCTGATTTGGTAACCTCTATAATTTTGTCTTTCAAATCTGATTGGTACATGCTAATGGCTGTAGCATGCAATTCATGCACTCTTCTGCTAAGTGCATTAGCCACTTTGTTCTCTTTCCCCTTGATATGCTTTATATCAAAGTCACATTCACTTATAAATTCTAACCATCTTCTTTGCCTAGAGTTTAGAGTTGGTTGATCAAATAAATATTTTGGACCATTATGGTCTGTCCTCAGCTCAAACATTTCCCCCATGAGGTAGTGTTTCCATTTCCTCAAGGCATGCACTATGTCTGCCAACTCTAAATCATGAATGGCATAGTGTCTTTCATGCTCCTTCAAATTCCTTGATTCATAACATACAACAAACCCATTTTGACTGAGGACTCCACCAAGTCCTTCTTTACATGCATCTGTGCATGCAATGAAGTCTTCATTTGGGTCTGCAATCCTTAGTATTGGAGCACTTGTTAATAATTGTTTCAAGTGTTGGAAACTCTTTTCACAATCCAATGTCCACTGAAACTTCACACCCTTCTTTTGTAAGGAAGTGATTGGGTGTACAATCTTTGTGAATCCTTCAATAAATATCCTATAGTAGCCTGCAAGGCCAATGAATGATCTGACCTTTGTCACATTATTTGGCATTGACCATTCTTTAATGGCTTCTATCTTCTCAGGATCCACTGCTATTGCATCCTTTGAAATGATATGTCCAAAATAATGAATTTGCTTCTGATAAAATGAGCACTTTCTCAATTTGGCATACAATTGATGTTCCCTTAATACTTGCAACACCATCCTCAAATTATTCTCATGTTCTTCTTCTGATTTAGAATATATAAGGATGTCATCCAAAAAGACAATGACAAACTTGTCTAAATATTCTCGAAAAACACCATTCATTAAGCACATGAAAACAATTGGTGCATTTGACAACCTAAATTTCACCACTGTGAACTCATAATGACCATACCTTGTACTGAAGGAGGTCTTGTTGATATATTCCTCTTTAATCCTTACCTGATGGTATCCTGACCTGAGATCTATCTTTGAAAATATCTTTGCATCCTTCAATTGATCAAAGAGATCATCAATCCTTGGCAGAGGATACTTGTTCTTTAAAGTCACTTTATTCAACTGTCCGAAATCAATGCACAATATTAATGTCCAATCTTTCTTCTTCACAAACAATACTGGGGAACCCCAAGGTGACACACTTGGGCATATATACCCCTTCTTCAAAAGTTCTTCAAGCTGCATTTGTAGCTCCTTCAACTCTGGTGTACTCATTCTGTAAGGATTCTTTGACATTGGAGATGCTCCTTATAGAAATCAATATCTCTCTTTGGGGGTAGTCCCGGTACTTCCTTGAACACATCCTCAAAATCTCCCAGGACTTCATGATCTTCCAAATTTGGCACCTTATCTTTAGGTGTCTCTTCCATATGAGTTGCAAATATTTGACACCCTTTTCTGTAACATTTCTTCAACTCCAATGCTGAAATTTATCTGATGGTTATTTCCCTGGGAA
>SNQJ01S0081654.1:0-21091 GCA_010110895.2 Picea sitchensis
GGAGAAATTAGAAGTGGATTAACCCTAAAATAAGGAAAGTGGGGCCAAGTGACCTAGAAGATGTTTTTAAGGAAGCTACTTGGAGAGTATAAATAAGAGGCAAGGCCCTCTCATTTTAAGAACACTTGAGAATATTGAATATCTATAGGTGTCTGAGGTAACCAAGAATATCTAAGAAAAAATTCTGAGGGAAGGTGAAGAAAAGAAGGCCGAAATGCAAGGAAGGATAAATTCTTTTGATGGTGCTTTCTACGGTATGTTATTTACAGATCATATCACCATTTTCGCTATAACGTTTTTTATATAATGAGTCAGACCATGAAATTTCTATGGTATTGAAAAAAAAATCCAAGTATTTGTGGTAAACAATTCATCTTGTGGGTCATTGTATTTTTGGAGTTACACTCTATGGAAAATAGGGTTTGTGGATAGTCCTGAAACTAGTCAAAACCAGGTGTTTTGGGTAAAAATGTCATAACTTCTTCATAAAAGATCCCAATTCAGTGAAACAAAATGTGTTGGTTAGGGTACACTCTATAGTATTCTTTGTAACAGTTTGAGATCAATTCAACAAATATTCTTTGTGGGACACTCTCTACAAGGTCACTCTCTAGAATAATCTAGAATTCAGAAAGGTATGCCATTTTTTCTATAACTCGTTTTCTGAGGGGTTCCAAGTAGTGACACCTGGAGGAATTACACAAATCACACTGAAGAAAATTGTGTATTAGTTACATATCTTTATACATTATAGGTACAAAGTTATGATTAATTCAAGTTAGGGTTGTTGACTAATCCAAAACCAGGCATGTGAGACTAATGAAAAGCTTGATGAAAATGCTAGTCTCTTATTGTTAAAGTTAAGGAAGAATGTGATCATATACACTAGGTCTATTACAGAGCTGCAAATCATATTTGGATGATGAAATTAATGAGGGATTTTGGTTGAGCTACATGTTGAGTACATGGTTGAGACAAGTAGTTGATGAGTTGGCACATACACAAGGTGTATAGTTGATGATGTTGGTACATATTGATGAGTCATAGTTGATGAGTTGGCACATACACAAGGTGTATAGTTGATGATGTTGGTACATATTGATGAGTCATAGTTGATGACTAGTTAACACATGATTGGTACATACTTGGTACATGGTTGGATGCACTTGTTTATGGTACATGTTGATTACAGGTTGTTTGGTATAGGTTGGTGCTTGGTTGATGCACTTGTTTATGGTATAGGTTGATTACAGGTTGATGCACTTGTTTATGGTATAGGTTGATTATAGGTTGATGCATGGTTCAAATTTATTGGTACAGGTTTATAGCGACATATCTCACAGTGATAGTGTGACAATGGTTCCATCATTCTACTTCTACTTCAGGGCGGTTGGACGGGGCAAGGAAAGGTGGTTGTAGCCACCTTCTGGTTGTATCTGGAGAACATAGAGGGTTGTAGCCTCCTTCTGGTTGTAGCCAGAGAATTGGGAAGTTGGAGCTTCCATCAGGCTGTAGCCTGAGAGACTATGGGGTTGAAGCCTCCTTACAATTGCAGTTGGAAAACAAAGGAAGTCGGTGCTTCCAATGAATGTAATTCTTCAAGACATATAGGAAAAAACATTATGTGGTTTTCTCCCAATTTGGGTTTCCACGTAAAACACTGGTGTACTGTGTATGTGTGTGTTTGTTCATTTGTTCATTGCTTATTTACTTTGCAGTTATTGGATGATAATGTTTCATTGATATAACACTTGGATTATATGGTTAAAAAAGATTATATTGCTTTATTACTGATTCAACCCCCCCTCTCAGTAATCCAACAGTAAATAGAGATTTCCAACAAGAAGAAGTCCAACTAGGTATCCATACATATTTTCTAGATTAAAGGTATAGAATTCAAATTTCAATTATTGTTTAATATAAATATTGATTGTAATTTGGATTTGATATTTTTCATAAAACAAAAACATATTTCCTTCATAACGTCGATGAAGTCGTTGAAACCAAAATTGGAGCATAAGTCGAATCACCTATAGGTATGTACATCAATTTAGATAATACAAGATGAACACTTGTATAGCTTAGTGAATCTATTGTCGAGGTTTTGTTTTTTATTATAAACTTTAAATTGAAATATGCAGGAGAATTTATCCACATTGATGATTAAATATTAGAAAATGTTGATACTGGCAAATTTGGGAAGAAAGAAGATAAGTATTATATAAAATATCGTGTTAAGAATATGCATAATACTTTTTTCAAATATGAATCGGTAGTAGTACAAGCTCAACTTTTACTTTGTCTAATAAAGTCAAGAAAGTTAAAAGAAGCTACATCATTATTGGGTATTCAAAATTTGACAAAAGATACAAAGGTGAAACAAAATGTCTTTGACAATATAGCTAGATGAATGCTTATACTTGGTTAGAAAAGAACATACATTTTATTATTAAATTATAAACTAGAAAACGTAAGCTAAAGTCTAAGTCTAGAATCTCAGGGATGATTTTAAGGATGAAAATTTATTTTAAAATGTAAAAACCTTGGCGAATCTTACTAATCTTTCACATGCCAATAGAATGTTTGGCGATATTTTTGTAAGAATATTCAAATTTCTAAGAATTTTATATAGTTTGTATAAATTTTTGACGATTTTTAAAGTAAAATAATTTTATCCTATAGAATTTGGGCGAATCATTTTTAGAAAAATGAATATTGTTTTGGGAAAAACCATGGAAAATTAGCCCATGAGCTAAATTTAGCCCCTAAAATCATCCTTGGTCTAAATGTTTTGATTAAATAAAACTTATAAATTGGGTTAAGGGAAGTTAGACTTAATAAACTCTAGTAAAGAGAGAATAAGAATCAAAATTTGGGCATGTGCACAATGTCTGCATGGAAATAATATAAAGAAATTATTAATTAAAATAAAATAAATTCATGAGAGAATAGGATGTCAACATTGATTTAGTATCCTAAGTCAATATACCTCTAAATCCTAAGTGAGAGAAGAGTCATAATCAAACTCAAACATAAATTTAGTTAGAGGGCACAATAAAAGAGGAATTGGGGAACTAAGAGACATCTAGGAGGAAATATAGGAACTAATTGTGGGTGTGAGGGAAAATGATTAATTATTTAAATTAAAGACGGATTTAACATGTGTAACCTGAGGAGAGTGTGACATGTGTTGTGGGTGAATAATCTTTAATTCATTTTTTAAAAATTAGTTAATTTTGCATGAGATAACAAGTGTCAAGGCGAATTTTCTTATAAAATGAATGGTGAGGAAGAGAGAAATTGCGCTATTGTTGGATGAATGAAATGTTGGTGAAATATTTATTGACAAAGTTTACTTGTGTGAGTTAGGATTCAACCTTGTCCAATAGGTGGAATCCTCTCCTTGTGAGGAAAGCTTGAGCTAGTTTGGATATGAGTTTTTATGTGTGCGACCCATTTGCAGCTCGAGGGGCTAAGGGAGAAGAAGAGTACCCTTAGCGTTGGCCGAGAGGTACCAATGAAGTTATTGGATTGGAAAAGGAAGGAAAGGACACACGCAAGAATCCGATTGAAGATCACTCCTTCATCTCGTCAATTTCAGGTTCTGGTACTTGATTTGTAAAAGTATTTGTTTCTTAACTAAGGACTAGATTGTATATTGAATAAGCATGAATGCTTGTTGAATTATGATTTATTAAATTATGATTTACTATTCTAGTTATTTTATGTATAAATTACCTTCTATAGACGGATGGACTATCTGTATGTTGCAATGAATGTTAAAATAACTCTTAAGATGTCAATTGTCCAATTTAAATTTCTTCAGAACCTTCAAGTAATAATTTCTATTGAAATTTTACATGTATTATGTACACGAATATTCGAGATTCATGTTGAATAATTATCCTCTATCTCTATTATTTGGCCATTTTACTTCCATTTTTATTATTATACGTTGAATTATAATATAAATGTTGAATTTGATTATGCATGGAAGGTTGTGGAATGGTGATATAACATTCTGGTCTTTTATAAAAATAATCTTAGTGTTACGATAGAGATATCTTCCTATAAATTGAATGATTATGTAATCCACGTGCGGACAGTCGAATCGGGTTTTATTTTAGCATTCCCAGGTAATTCTATGTGGAAACAAATGGTAACTAAATGAAACAATCTTCACTTCGATAACATCCAATATCGTTCATTGAATTAATTGAAACATAAGTGGTGTGTTCAAAATAGAAATCGAATCAGTAATTTATATATCGCATTTAGGTTCTATGCATGCGCGTAACATCACTGTTCTATTTCATTGATGAACACTTGTTAACGCGTCGGTCGGATTGACAACCTTCAAGGGTTTGCATACCTTTAAGTTTGTTCTTGTCATTATGAACTTGTCGAATTTTTTTGTTGATAAATTATTTTCTCAATTACCATAGCCATTGTGGTCACTCAGTTACACAATGGACTAGAATTATCACAACCACACATGGATTAGTTCTCTTGTATATGTTCATCTCAACCCATTAACTTATCCTCTACAAGGAGTTGCCTTTCAAGTGCTCTCTAATTGTTGAGTGTGCCTTAAAGGAACAAAATGACTTAAAAAAAAAACATCTTGATGAGTGAATAAGAAGTGAAATTATTAATCATTTTTTCTTTAATCTTGATCGCCATTTTCTGGTGATTACCAGTTTCATGAGTGTTTGTTTTATTGGGAGGCCTACCTCTCTTTATTGGTTATCTACGTTACCGTTTAACCAAACTTAGACTTAGCTCTTATATAATTGATTGTTATTTATGATGTTTGAGTTAGATCTTAGGCATGTTTAAATTGGCGATAACCCTCTTACATAGAATACAATTAGTGTGTATGAAGCGGGACCGAGTTCCTTCTAGTTTTTGTAACAACCCTGTCGTTACAACAACCAAAGAATCATACAACATACATTTTTCTTTTGCTTTAGGAAATAAAAATCACAATTAATCACATCATTGAAGCATCATACAATATATATTATTGAAACAATAATAACACCATATCATTCATTGTGACATAAAGAAGACACATTATTGCCATGAATAACGATAAACATACCGATGCATTAACAAAAAATAAATAGCATTCCATAATCATTGCATTCATACAATAAATAATGATGCATAACAACATGAATCATAAATCACTCATTTCAGGTTATAAGGATAATCATCAGATAACATCAAGATAACATGAAATAACATAATGCTACTTAAGGATCATAAAGAAAATCATAATAATGACATAAGATACTCCTTACCCAACCTACCCTGCAAGGTTAGGACCTCCAAGACACATAAGAAGCACTCAAGCCCAGGTTCCAATTGATTTTAACCATTTAAGGTCTCATGGATGGTGATTGTTCTAAGGAACAAGAAGGTGTCTACATCCCTCTAACACAATCAATCCCACTAAACTAGCTAAATCAAAATCATCTACGATAACCCAATTTAGCAATCCATCAATACCAATTCACAATTAAACATGGCACACGAGTAATCATTCACATAACTCATCATATATCATATCAATTTTCAATTAGTGCAAGAAGTCTAATGTCTACAACAATCATTCCTTAATAAATTTAATGGCACAAATAATGGTTGTTAATCCATCATTCATTAATACGTTTAATGACGCAAGTAAAGATTGTTAATCCATCAAATGACAACATAAGAGAAGGCGCAAGGTAAATGACTATATTTATTTGTTACGTAAGGAAATCTAATCACATACATAAAATCATACATCACCTTGAGTTGAGGCACAAGAGAATCATCAATTAATTCATTGCGCAAAATATCTAAGGTCTCACAATCATTCACCACATCATATATTTATTATGCGCAAGTCATTGAATGTCTCTAATATCGGTCTTTACAGCATGGTTTCACTATGCGCGAGGAGTCTAGGGTGTAACATCATCTGTTGCAATATAAATTTAGTGCACACAAGGAAATATAAACCATAAATTCAACATGCATCATATTAAGATTAGGCGCAATAGTATCATCCATTTAACTCAGTGCGTGCATTCTGTTATCACTCCAAGAAACTCTTTAGGGTTGTAGGCTAAAGATGCTTGGTAACTCAAGAATATGATAAATTTGGTATGCTTGTAACAATGGGATAACTCAATAGCTAATGAGAAGAAAAACTTATCATGAATTCGAATAAGACAATGCTTTTAGAAATCAATGATCAGACAGAGTAATTGAAATAGGGTATGAAGAACACTAATCTAGATAACCAAGTACATTAACATGCAGGGTCATACAAGATAGTAAGGGATCCTTTAATTCAAATTCATGAGCTAAATAAGAAGATGACAGTTCTTAAAAGCTAAGCTAAACTGAATCAAAGTACAAAGTAATGCAACACATGAAGAAATCTAACATTGGTAGCAAATGAAGACTGTGATTCATATCAAGATAAGAGTCTAAGTACATGAGCCAAAATGTGTCCAGGATTGAACCTATTGTTCCTCTATTGTCTTTAGCTTTATAGCTTTACAATGTACAGATCAGATCCTATGAAAAGGGATCTAGAATACTAAAAATAGCATAACATAAAACTAATTGTAAACTCTAAAGGAATAGATCCTTTATTAAAGGAAATCAAACCATATCTAAACTGAAGTCTTTGGTAGCTGCAAAAGTATTCAACATCCTTCAATGTGATGACAAGGAAGAAAATCTTCAAAGGTTGAAATATAAGGTAAAAAAATGCCACCTGGAAAGACAGGTCATTCTTTGCCATAAATAGGTAACAAAATTTATCTCTTTCATTTTGCTAGCACCTCAAAAACTGGAACAACACTTTGGAGAAGATCCTCTAATTATAACTTTGACTTATAAATCATCTTCATTCTCTGTAAGATAATAAAACTCTGATCTAGGAAAAATTTACTCTTTTTCTGGCCATCTCAGGTTTCACTAGCTATTTTGCCTTACGATCTGCTAGTTAGTTGGTGAAAACTCTATTTTTCATCAACTAACTGGTTATAATTTTTCCTTTTGCGCTGGTGAAAGCTCTATCTTTGGATAGCTATAAAATTTCAAAAATGTGCTTTGTTTCTTTTCAAATCTTTGCCTCTTTGGTAGCAGTGCACTATGTGTCTTCAAATAGATACTCGAGGATTAGATGTGTCATGGAAAACTGAATGTTTCCTTTTGACAACTGGAGGTCTTTAATAGCTACAACAAGCCCTTTTTTAAAACTGATAGATAAAATAAAAAATGCCATCTGGGAAGATATGTCATCCTTTTGATAAAAGGATTTTGTGCCATCCTACCAAACCACATCTACCTTAGTCTTTGTCTTCAGTACAAAGAGTGTCTATTCACTAACATCCTCCATGCATCGTTGTTGATCATATTTCACAAGGTTTCTGTAGATTTTATCGTGACTTAAGCATCATCATTGGTGCTTCCAAAATTTGTTTTCAATCTGTCATTCTCTTTAACTATTTTTGCCTCTCCATATGACACAATTTCCTCCATGTTAATAGTTACAGATGTGGAAAATTTTTCATAGATGGGAAGTAAACACCAGTCACCAATTTGCCCATTTGCATGAGAGAAACAAGACAAGAGTGTCAATTTCTTAGGGTCTTGCTGTTCTGCAGGTGTAGTTGGTGATTGGGAACCACCGCCTGGAACAGCTATAGCCATCCAGGTGACATATAGAGATCTAACTTCCACCGTACTTATTGTACCTTCTATATGGCCTATTTTGCATGTTCCTTACAACCATTGAGCATTTTGAAAAATGTAGATGAGTTTCCACGGACACGCTGATCTTGATAATAAGGAAAAATATCATCTTCTATTAGATTATAACATATAGGGATGAGGTATCCAGGATTAGCCCTCTTTATCTTGCACTTTGCATTGTCATCAAACATGGTTGTTACATTTTGGACCACATCAACAACCCTTCCAATGCTGAAATCGAGTGCTAATTTAGGTGAACTGAGGTGAAGGCGGAGTTTGTTGTTGCTCGCTCCTTGCTGTGACCAAATGCTACCAGATGAATATTCTCCGTGGAGCACATTAATGTAGCTAGGATTACATCTGTGGCAAATACAGTGACCCTATCCTCACTTCTAAACTTAACAATTAGTATAGCTGAGTTTCTTCATATCAAACATTCTAGGGCGATTCTCATGTCATCGAACATTTTGACAAGATTGATGATTGGGCATCTAATATGTATATCTTTTGCTTTATAGGTTATGCATTTCCTTGCGAGCTCCTCCTTGTCTGTTAGCTCTGAATCACTTGTTTCACAAACCTCACCAGCGTATAGACAAATTTGTTTTGTCAAACCCTGAACCTCTTCGTGGCTTTCCTTCATGACTCGATTTGCATGCGGCCCAATGCTTTCACCTGTCGAATGTTCCCAAAGATGAGCTATCTTCAATCATAGACAACTGCACATGCATTCTTCTACCTGCAAACCGGGCACCTGGCAGAAATATTTTTCAATCGAGGTATCGATACAAAACAAAAAAGAGCTGAGCGCTTATGGTGGACATGTCGACTTGTAACTTGACTTATGACTGACTCGTGGCATGATTAAAGGCTCACTCAATAGTTGGCATGTCAAATGATTTGGTGTTGACTCAGTATGAAAATGAGCAAGAAGTTTAACATGGGAATAGGACCTATAACTTTAACTAATGACTTGCCTCTTGGGTCCTCCAAAGATTTAGAAATAAATCCATAAGAACCGAAAGAAAATTGGCTTGTAGCTTTGTATGGCTTTGTGTTATGCAATGTGGACTTGTCTTGCATTGGTGGAATGGGCCTTCAATATTTTGTTTAAAGCTAAAAACCATAACAACCATAACCCCTAGAGACTTTAAACATATGTACAATAACTTGAGTTTAGAAACCTTATGATACTCGAACATTCATATTTCTTTGCCTATAATATGAGATATAAAATATAAAAAACAATAATATATTTTTATATTTGTAATCTCCATAGCATAGACTAGGGAAAAATGAATAACATTTTATTTGTGTTCTTGTATTGCAGGTCCAGAGGCAGAAAACCAAAGGATTTCTGGGAAAAGTAATCAAGCAGGAGCTTGATAAAAAATATGAAGGTTAAGATACTAGCCAAGAGTCTGAAGAAAATGATAAATCAAGTGAAAAGTGATAGAAATACTCATCAAAATACCAGTGCGTTTTTTATCGCTAACACATTCAATCCATTAACTATTCACTCATTGACGCTCCAAATTCAATGCGCAAGAGAAACTATCCATTATTCATGGTGCATCATATTTAATTATTACTCTAATCATTATTGTACATGGTAAACAAATTATCAATAAATATTGTTGTACATTCCTTTTTATAATGTTAAAGACCAACAAAAGAGGTGATAAAGGGGAATTTCCCCAAACCACCTAGCATTAAATTTTGATTTAAGGGGTGACTAACAACTACCATGTTGGTTGAAGGATGCATGACCATCAACACATAGTACAAGGTGAATGAAGGATGAATACACCTTATCAGTTGGTATTCAATTTTATAGTTCCTAAAAGGTAAATATGTTAAGAATACCATTTAATAATTTGGGAATTCAAGCACATTTAAATATCATATGTGTAACATCATATCTGATCGCATGCCAAATAACTTGGGAATAACCCAATATTTAATATGTAATAATATCAAAAATTAATAAAGAAACAACCATAAAGAAAAGCGGTAAACCTTTAATTATTAGCTACAAAGAAAAACTATAAGCTATAAAACTTAATATTATATAAACACTTAATTAAGAAAATCGATGGTTGGATCTCTCCATCCACTAATATATATTGAATAATAATGGAATTATTAGTTGGATCTACTTTAAATGGGAAGAAGCGCAGATAAATGATTGTCCAGCAAATTTACAATGAAAACCCAGGCAAGCAATCCCCTGACAGATAGTTGACCAATAAGGGCACTGGAAAAACGTTGAGCAGTAAGTTAACTCCACTAATTGAGGGAAAAATGATGGTAAGAAGAGAAACTCGATGAGCATAAGATTGCAGTGATTCCTTCTTGTGGATGGGAGAAAACGTTTCCCCCCACATAGGTAAGGTAAAACGTAGAGCGGGAGGGAGAGAATTGAAGGACACACTAGGCGAAATTACTGCCAGTGCAGAGATAAATCATGATCATCCCATACGGTAAGAGCATTAAGCCTGGGGAGAAATCAAGGCCAAACACAAATATGGTGAAGGAAATAAAAACATCATTGTACAACAGAGACTCAATGTGTAAATGAGGTAAGGAGAGAGTAACCCCCAGTTGAAGGGTTAAGAAAGTGAATGTATCACGACACAAAAAAAATCGCAGGGAGTAATGGAGATACCCATGGCACTAAGCAAGGAAATGCTGACAAATTAAAAAAAATTGAAAATTCTAAGTGAAAAACGCAAAACGTAGAGCCTTCTAGGGTCAATTCAATGTAAAGAACCAAGAATTCGCTAGGAAAATAAAACTAACTTGTTGAGTTTAAAAGACCCCCACCCCAAAATCCCAGAAAAATGAAGGTTTTATCCCCTGCCCACAAATTGGAAATGCTAGGAATATTATCTGAAATGGCTTAGTCAAAAATGAAAAGGGAAATGCTTTATATTTCAAATGTTGCATGAAGCAAGGAAATAAGTTGGGCAAAGAATTCAGGATGAAACGTTGAGACAAGGGGGAATATATAGGGATATATCCAACAATTGCAAGGAGGAAGATTCGTTTTGTTGAGAAAAGGGAGAACGCAGAGAGTCATCAGGAACAATGGCTAAGATAACATGCTGGGAGAAAATCGCAAGGAAGAAGGGACGTAGAGGTGAACACATAAAAAGTAAAACACTGAGGTGAATTGGGATAGATGCCATGATAATATATGCTGGGAATATCTATACGATTAGTAGAGGTAAAACTAAAGAAAAAAGAGAAGGTTGGGTGATGCAACAGGCACAGAGCCAGGTCCTCTTGCATCAATGTGGAGGAAAACGAACATAATACTTAAGGATCCAATCCCTTAAATTAGAGTAGGGGTTTTTCCAAGGGAAAAAAAAATTAATCAACGCTTACATTATTCTCTTAGAGCAAGGGTGGCAGAAAGAAGACAACGAGTGAAAAAATCCAAAATTCATAGAATGACAATCCATCTAACCTTATTCCAAACTACACAATATCAAGCATCTTTCCAACTAAAATCATAATCTATTACATAAATTTTTAACTCAATTACAAAAACAAAATCAAACGGGACTACCATAATCGACGAAATTTCTTGTTGATGTTCTTCGGCAGCTGGCACTCCTCTTTGCTTCCACTTTCTAATTGCTGAGACCTCACCGGTACCTCCCAGCCAATGCCAGGGTTACTAATGTTCCCCTTAATCCCCCAGATCCATAAAGGGGGAACTCACACAAACCAAATAAAAGTTATCTCGCAACTCACCTTGGAAGTTCGAGCTACAACTCTCTATTTGAGCTGAGTATCCCAACTCCCACAATAAAAATCAGTCAAGAAAAATATAGCAGCATAACCTTACACATACCAGTCATGATCCCTTTCTCTTCTTTCCCATTACTTTTATAGATTTCTTCTTAGTGACACTTGTTAATTGCACGTTAATTTCTTTTTATTAAAACTTTATTAGGAAATACTCTCCCCCATACACTTGTCACCTGATCCCTTGCACCAAAAATTCATTTATTTAATTTAGTTGATTGTCAATTTCCCTCACCCATCCTAAAAGAGATCATAGAAATGCTCTTTGTTGTCTCTTTATTCCCTCAATTTTCTTTAATGACTGACGCCTTTCTTAAAACTTAGTTGAGTTTTATTTAGGAAAGTTCTCTAGACTAGATTCCTTTCTATGTTTCACATTCCTTTTTGCATTCATTTCCCCTTTTTGACTAAGTTCCAAATTAGCATGTATTGCACACAAACAATAATTAGTTCTTAGATAAATTATTTCTCCTTTAAATTCTTAATTTAATTTTTCTTCATCCTCCCTTTCATTAATTTATTAATTAGTTTTTTTCTTCTTCTTACTCTATTTAGAATTATGCTTAAATTTCAACTAGGCTTAGCATTTTTAAAGGGAAATTCATAATTAATAAAATTTACCCATTCAACATTTATTTTAGGTTGACCATGTCAAAACAAATTATTGCTTTTTAGGCACCTAGGTTCATTGACTCACATGTGTTAAAAAATTGCGATGTTCCCTTCAAGACGCACTACGTGCTCTAAGGGTGTCTCTCACCTTTATTCACATTTTATTTATGAAATGTTCCCTTCAAGGTACACTACATGCTCACGGGCGCCAATCAGATAGTGTCTCCACACTCACAGGTAATACAAAATGGCTAATAACTCTGAATCGTGCGTCACATAGTTCTCCTCATGCTTTCTTAACTTTCTTGAGATGTAAGCGATCACTCGACCGTATTTCATCAAGACTCCTCATATGCCTTCCTTGGATGCATCGATGCATACCAAGAGTTCCTCGTCCATGTATGGGAATTTTAGTATCATCGTTGTCGTCAACAACTCCTTGCACCTTCGAAATGCTTCTGCACATTTCTCGGTTCATACAAAATTCTTGTTTTTCTTCTCCAATTCCATAATCAGGTTTGCTATCTTTGAAAAACCTTCGATGAACCGTCAATAATATCTCGCTAAACCCATGAAGCTACGTACTTAAAGTAATTTGGTCGGTGTGGGCCATTCCATAATAGCTTCTACCTGCGCTAGATCCACAACGATGCCTTCATCGAATGAATCCTTGATTGGTAAAAAGAGCATTTTGATAGTTTCTTGTATAATTTGTTCTCTCGTAAACACTGTAGTACCAAGCGTAAATGTTCGCCATGCTCTTCCATCATCTGATAATATATCAAAATATTGTCAATGAATACTTGAACAAACTTGTCCAAGTATTCGTGGAACACCCCATTCATCAAGCTCATGAATACCCCTGCGGCGTTTGTCAGTCCAAACGTTAAAACGATAAAATTGTAATGTCCAAAATTCATCTTGAATGCGTTCTTAGGAATGTCTTCCTCCTTGATCTGTAATTGGTGATATCTTGATCTCAATTCGATCTTCGAAAACACTGTCGTGCCCTTCATTTGATCAAACAAATCATCTATTGTCGACAACTGATACTAGTTCTTGATTCTTTCCTTGTTCAATTGATGGTGGTCAATGCAGAGTCTCCACGACCCATCTTTCTTCCGTATTAAAATAATAGGTGCACCCCAAGGTGATACACTTGGATGTATAAGTTCTAGGTCCATCAACTCCTTCAGTTTCATTTTCAACTCCTATAACTCAGGTGATGACCTCTGATAAGGAATTCTTGCTATTGATTCATTTCCATGTTTTAGTTCAATGGTAAATTCCAATTCCCTATTAGGAAGCAACCCTGGTAACTCCTCTGGGAATACGTCAACAAATTCATGTACTACCGGAAGGTTTTCTAGTCCTTCCACCACGCCATTTTCATTGAACACAAGGATTGCATATAGCTTGCATCCCTTGTGCATGCTCTTCCGTAGTTGTAGGGAGGGGATGAACCTTAGGGAAACTCCCCTTTTTCTTCCTACAATCACTCATCTTTGTCCCTCATCATTGATCAAACTCAACCATTTAGTCTTACAGTTATGTGATTCCAACCAGTCCATATCGATTATGATGTCATAAGATCCTAAGATCATGATGCATAGGTTGGCCTTCATGAAAAAATATCACAGGTTAAGGATACAGCCTGTAACCTTTCCTCTAACCTTTTATTTGGCTCCCGAATCCATTTCCACGTAGCTAAACTTGTCCTGTTTGACTTCCTTTACCTTAATTATCTTTAGCACTACACTAGAAATAAAGCTCTCTGTAGCACCTGAATTTATCAATATACTAAATTTCTGGTTAGCGATGGTACCTGACCTCTCGAGCACATTATACTGGTGCTCGAACTGGGGGTTATTCATCATTGCACGAATCTGGTGGGCCTTGCCCAAATCTCCCACTGTAGTGTGTCTAGTTGTCCCGGATGCTCTGGCCCTTTCAACTGGATAGTCACGCTGGTAATGTGGCTCTCCACATGTCCAACATCTAGTCTTTGGTCCAATACTCATGTCCCCTGAAGTAAAAGCTAATGTCCTCCAAAATAGAAGTTGATCGCCCCCCAGCCTGGAACCCTTCTTTGTTCTGCTGAACAAGACTGAACTGATGTTGCTGCGGACGACGTTGTTTCTTATGTTGTGGTCCTTTTTAGGCAGTTTGTTGTTGAGGCGTTGGTCATTGTGGTGTCATGAATGTGGATCCTATTGGAGTGCCTTGATACCCCGATGGATCTCTAGTCGGTTTCTGATGCTGTTGTGTACCAGTTGTTGCCTGTCCCGTCGGTCTCATGGGAGTCCTGCTCTATCCCCCGCTAAATAGATCTTCCTCAACTATGAGCGCCTTCTGGATAACATCGTGCAATGTCCGAGGCATTAAAATCCTCACTTTCACATAAATGTTGACATTAAGGTTGAACACGAACGTGTTGACCTTAAGCTTCTTAGTGTTCAGATGTGGAGCATACCGAAGCATCTCCATGAAACGGACCTCGTACTTGAGCACAGTATGACCGCCCTATCGTAAGGTGTTGAACTCATTGAGATGATGCTCAGTGAATTCCTCTGACAGATAATTCTCCCAAAACCTCTCCTTGAACAGTTCCCATGACACATCTTAGAAAACCATGTTCATTTGTGGTAGGAGCGTCTTCCAACATAGAAGAGCGCTCCCCTTCAGCTGAAATACCCCCATGCAGACTTTCATGTTGAAGGTATAGTTGTGAATTATAAAACACATCGCCGTGTTCTCCAACCATGACTCGATGGATGCGCCATTCGTGGCACCTAAGCAATCAGGAAACTTTACCTTCTCAGTTTCTCGGTGAATGCTACCAGTGCTGGCTGGGGCGCGTGTTGGACCCTCAGGGGGTACCGACACCCTGAAATCATCTCTACCCAGATGGATAATCAGGGCCTCAGACATCCTCTTAAAGGACCTCATCAGGTCAACCACAACACCCATAGCTATATGCTCCTTTTCGACAACTTGTTCTTCTCCTTGGGGGTTAGACCCCTCTAGCGTGGATGCTATCGGAGGGATCACACCTCCTCCCCTAGCACCACATCATCTGCCTCTGCGACATCCTCTAACTATGATTACCTGCACGAATATAATTCAAATTAATTAATGATAATTATAATCAAGTGTTTTCATAGTGGAAGGCATAATGAACCCAAGTGGCAGGGTTGAAATTGATCTGATACCATATGTAACAACCCTGTCATTACGACGACCAAAGTGTCATCAAACAGGCAATTTTTTTTTGCATTAGGAAATAAACATAAAAATTAATCACAAAATCATTGATGCATCATCCAATATATTATTGAAACAATAATAACACAATATCATTCATTCACGACATAAAGACGACACATTATTTCCATGAATAACGATACACATATCGACGCATTAACACAAATAAATAGCTTCCCATAATCATTGCATTCATACAATAAATAATGATGCATAACAACACAAATCATAAATCACTCAATTCATCTCATAAGGATAATCATCATATAACATCAAGATAACATGAAATAACATAATGCTACTTAAGGATCATAAAGACAATCGTAATAATGACATAAGATACTACCCGCCCAATCTACCCTGCAAGGTGAGGACCTCCAAGACACATAAGAAATGCTCAAGCCTAGGTTCCAATTGATTTTAATCATTTAAGGTCTTAGGGTTGGCGACTGTTCTGAGGAAAAATGAGGTGTCTACATCCCACTAACACAAGCAATCCTAAGAAACTAGTTAAATAAACAACATCTACAATAACCCAATTTAGAAATCAATCAATTCCAATTCACAATTAAACATGGTGCACAAGTAATCATTCACATTACTTATCATATATCATATCAATTTTCAATTCACGTAAAAAGTCTAATGCCTACAACAATCATTCGTTACTAAACTTAATGGCACAAATAAAGGTTGTTAATCCATCATTCATTAATACGTTTAATGACACAAGTAAAGGTTGTTAATCCATCACATGAAAACATAAGAGAAGGCACAAGGCAAACGACTGTATTTCTTTGTTGCATAAGGAAATATAATCACATACATAAAATCATACACCGCATTGAGTTGAGGAGCAAGAGTATCATCAATTAATTCATTACACAAAAGATCTAAGGTCTAACAATCATTCAACACATCATATATTCATTACACGTAAGTAGTATAATGTCTCTAATAGCAGTCTTTACATCATGGTTTCGTTGCGGGCGATGAGTCTAGGGTCTAACATCATGCACTGCAATATAAATTCAATGCGCACAAGGAAATATAAAGCATAAATTCAACATACATCATATTAATCTTAGGCGCAATAGTATCATCCATTTCACTCAATGTGTCCATTCAATCCATTGACTATATCACTCATCGACACTGCAAATTCAATGCACAAGAGAAACTATCCATTATTCGTGGTGTAACAACTTTAATTATTACACTAATCATTATTGTACATGGTAAACAAATTATCAACAAATATTCTTATACATTCCTTTTTATAAAGTAAAAGACCAACAAAAGAGGTGATAAAGGGGAATTTCCCCAAACCACCTAGCATTAAATTTTGATTTAAGGGGTGACTAACAACTACCATGTTGGTTGAAGGATGCGTGACCATCAACACATAGTACAAGATGAATGAAGGATGAATACACCTTATCAGTTGGTACTCAATTCTATAGTTCCTAAAAAGTAAATATATTAAGAATACCATTTAATAATTTGGGAAATCAAGCGCATTTAAATATACTATGTGTAACATCATATCTGATCGCATGCCAAATAAATTGGGTATAACCCAATCTTTAATATGTAATAATATCAAAACTTAATAAAGCAACAAGCATAAAGAAAAGTGGTAAACCTTTAATTATTAGCTACAAAGAAAAGCTATAAGCTATAAAACATAGTATTATATAAACTCTTAATTAAGACAATGAGTGGTTGAATCTCTCCATTCACAAATAGATATTAAATAATAATGGAATTATTAGCTAGATCTACTCCGAATGGACAGAAGCGTAGAGAAATCTTTGTCGACCAAATTTACAACAAAAATCCAGGTAAGCAATCTCAAGATTGATGACCATTAAGGGCGTTGGAAAAATGCTGAGCAATAAGTTAACCCCATTGATTGAGGGAAAAACGTTGGTAAGAAGGGAAACTCGATGGGAATAAGATTGTAGTGATTCCTTCTTGTGGTTGGGCGAAACATTTTCCCCACGCATAGGTAAGGTAAAACGTAGAGCTGAAGGGAGCGAACAGAAGGACACACTGGGCGAAATTACTGCCAGTGCAGAGATAAATCAGGACTATCCCGTAGGGTAAGAGAGCTAAGCCTAGGGCGAAATTGAGGCCCAACACAGAGATGATGAAGGAAATAAAAAAATTGTTGTACAACAGAGACTCACTGTGTAAATGAGGTAAGGAGTAACGCCTAGTTGAAGGGTTAAGAAAGTGAAGGTCTCAAACCCCAAAAATAATTGCAGGGAGTAATGGAGATACCCATGGCACTAAGCAAGGTAAAGCCGGAGAATTTAAAAAAAATGAAAAATGTTGAGTGAAGAACGCAAAACTTGGAGCCTTCCAGGGTCAATTCGTGGTAAAGAACCAGGAATTCGCCAGGAAAATAAAACCAACTTGTTGAGTTTAAAATACCTCCCCCAAAAAGTCGCAGAAAACTGAAGGTTCTATCTGCTACCGAAAGGTTGGAAACACTGGGAATATTATCCGAAATGGCTGAGTGAAAAACGAAAAGGGCAGTGCCTTAAGATTGCAAATGCTGCATGAAACAAGGAAATAAGTTAGGCGAATAATTCATGATGAAATGCTGAGACAAGGGGGAATATATAAAGATATATCCAACAATTGCAGGGAGGGAGATTTGTTTTGTTGAGCAAAGGGAGAACTCAGAGAGTCATCAAGAACAATGGCCATGATAACACGCTGGAAAAAAAGCGCAAGAAAGAAGGGACGTAGAGGTGAACAAATAAAAAGTAAAACGTCGAGGTGAAGTGGGATAGATGCCAGGATAATATATGTTGGGAAGATATAGACGATTAGTAGAGGTAAAACTAAAGAAAAAAGAGAGGGTTGGGTGAGCCAAGATGCAGAAAGCCAGGCCCTCTTGCATCACTGTGGAGGGAAATGATCATAATACTCAAGGATCCAATCCCTTAAATTGGAGCAGGGGTTTCGCCAAAGGGAAAAAAAAAATCAACGATTAAATTCTTCTTTGAGAGAAATGGTGGCGGAAAGAAGACAACGAGTGAGAAAATCCAAAATTCATAGAACGACAATCCATTTAACATTATTCCAAACTACAAAATATCAAGCATATTTTCAACTAAATTCCGAATCCATTACATAAATTTGTAACTCAATTAAAAAAACAAAATCGAACGCGAGTACCGTAATCGACCAAATTGTTTGTTGATGTTCTTGGACAGTTGGCGCTCCTCCTTTCTCTCGCTTGCGAATTGCTAAGACATAGTTGTACCTCCCAGCCAACATTAGGGGTACACTTCTTCCCCCTAAGCCCCTCGAGCCACAAAGGGGACGCAAACACAAACCAGAGAAAAGATAGCTCCTAGCTCGCTTTCCAAGGTCGAGGTACCACTCTTTATTCGAGCTTGGTATCCCAAATCCCACAAGAAAAATCAATCAAAAAAAATCTGAAATCATAACCTTATGCATACTAGTCGTGATCCCTTCCTCTTCTTTCCCATTACTTTTATAGAGTTCTTCTTAGTGACACTTGTTAATTGCATGTTAATTTTTTTTTATTAAAAATTTATTATGAAATACTCTTCGTTGTACACTTGTCACTCGATCTCTTAGTTGCACAAGAAATTTAGTTAATTGCCAATTTCCCTCACCCGTCCTAAAAACACTCTTAAAAACACTCATTGTTGTCCCTTTATTCCCTCAATTTCCTTTAATGACAGACGCCTTTCTTAAAACTTAGTAAAGTTTTATTTAGGAAAATTCTCTAGACTAGATTCATTTCTATGTTCCACATTCCTTTTTGCATTCATTTCCCCTTTTTGACTAAGATCCAAATTAACATGTATTGCACACAAACAGTAATTATTTCTTAGATAAATAATTAACATGTCTTAGATAAATTATTTCTCCTTTGAATTATTAATTTGATTTTTCTTCATCCCCCTAATTGA
This sequence comes from Picea sitchensis, assembly GCA_010110895.2. Lineage (NCBI taxonomy): Eukaryota > Viridiplantae > Streptophyta > Pinopsida > Pinales > Pinaceae > Picea > Picea sitchensis. Next base: position 19,413 of record SNQJ01S0081654.1, read on the forward strand.
TTAATTAGTTTTTTTATTCTTGTTACCCTATTTAGACCTATGCCTAAATTTCAACTAGGCTTAGCATTTTTTTAAGGGAAATTCATAATTAATAAAATTTACCCATTCAACATTTATTTTAAGGTTGACCATGTGAAAATAAAATATTTTTTTTTAGGCACTTAGTTTCATTGACTCACATGTGTTAAAAAATCGCGACGTGCTCTTCAAGATGCACTATGTGCTCCAAGGGTGCCACTCATCTTTATTCATGTTTTATTTATGTGGCGTGCCCTTCAAGACGCACTACGTGCTCCAATGGTGCCACTGGCCTTTGACTGATTTTAGTAGTTGTCCAATCCTTGGAGTCAATACTTCATCATGAAACCTTGTGGGAGACTAAGGGCCTCTAAGAAATAAGGACCTTGCCTTATTACGTACCCCTTAGAATCTTCTTGAGCGATTGTCTGAGTCTGTCCTCGCGGCATTGTGGATCTCTCCAACTAGGTAATCGTTAACCTACAATTTGAGCCACATCGAGAGTGCTGGTAGGTTGTGGCAGGGCTGCTGCCACACCTTTCCCTCAATATCTTTGGTTGTTGTGCATGGCCTCTTTATTCATAATGTGAGTCTGATTAGAAAGCAATCGTCGGCCTACATCCATCAACGAAACATGTCAACGATCCATAAAAACATCATAATATACATGCTCATATGTCACATATGCATAAACAGAAATACCCAAAGCATACACAATCCATTCCCTGACTCGATTCGGAGTCCAAGGAGATCCACCGACGCCATCAACATCCTCAATATGTCAAGTGTCCCGCACACTCAGGAGAAACCTGTCAATAACACATGTCTATACATAGATAATCAAATGTCGTAACATCATAATCCATAAGCATCATCATCGAAATCCATAAATGAAGCAGACAATCATATAATGAACCAAATCGCTTGCACACAAGTGTCCTCAAAGAATAAATCAAATCATGTGTGCGCAAGAACGGAATGTTACAGTTTTAAATTAATATTAACCACATATAGATCTTTTGGCGATTATTTAAATCATTCAAATTCTACTCCAATTATGTAACAGGTCATCATAGGAGTTATCCGCCAACTTCCTTTGGAAACTAAGCCTTCGCTTCTTGCATGTCCTTGCCTGATCTAAGTAATTCTTTTATTAATCGAATGAAAATCAGTTGTTTAGTTTCTGCAATCCTTAAGATACTGATTGTTGTGTAATTATATTAAATACCTGCAATTAGAGGTAGTTTCCTCCGTTGCTTGTACTTTCTCAACGAGCTGATTAGCTGCAGGTTCGAAATCGTACACGTAAGAAAAACGATTTCGATGCTGGAATGTCGCAGCTGGACTCAACTGAGAAAATCTTGTTTATTTGGACGTGTCAACTGCGGACGTTGATGACTTTATAGAGTATCAACCTTGGCCATGATCTGGTCTCAAATTTTTGGTTTCTTTTTAGTTATCTTATTTAAATTTCTGATCTTATTTAATAATTTAAATAGCAAAAATTTACAGAAAGACACTTGTAAATTGAGATATAGTGATGCCTTACGGGAAGTGCTTTCTACATATTACATGGGAAGTGCTTTCTACATATTACATGTCTTGAGGATTAAAGCTCTTGTGAGCTGTCGACGATCTAATAGCGCAGTAAAATTTTAGCT
>SNQJ01S0081654.1:21110-32368 GCA_010110895.2 Picea sitchensis
AAAAAAAAAAAAAAAAAAATTAGGGCCTCGCAAATGACAAATTTTTCTCCCTTTCTTAATGAAATTCGTAGAAGTCGACCCGAATTTAGCTTCTCCATCTTGTATAGGATATACTTCTTGTGTAAATTAACTTTTATAATATGATAAGGAAATTCTGTGCTTGTGTTAAGACAAAATTTATTGAATTAAAGATTAATTCATTAACTATTATTAATGTCATGTATGTATTTAAGATTGATGTATGTATTTAAGATTGTCTGGACAAAGTTTATTAATGATTATGTTGTGTCAATGGATAGTAAAGGGTTATAATTATAATTTTATACTAATAAATTATTTATGATATTTGTAGTTTATTAATGTATTTATTAATGATTATGTTGTGTCAATTGATAGTAAAGGGTTATAATTATAATTTTATACTAATGGATTATTTATGATATTTGTATTTATTGATATAAAAAGTGAAATTTATACTAATGAAATGTGTGAAGGATTCCTTATGAGATATTTGTACTTATTGATATAAAAAGTGAAATTGATACTAATGAAATGTGTGAAGGATTTTTATGGTTTATTTTATTTTGATTTTTATTTAAATTTTTATATAATTAATAGTTGGGAATTAAAAGTAGGATAAATGAAATTTTATCATTGATTAAATAAATTTTATAAACTAAGTTTTTATTTGAGTGGGTCTAATAGTTAAGAACATGTGTTTTCTCCTAAGAGGTTACAAGTTCAAATTCAAAGGGGGTTAGGGTATGTATACCTCCGTAGACTTTACTAGTAAAATTACTGGGCTAAAGAGGTCTCATACACCAATTCGGTGTCTGGCTTTGCGGTGACCTTAAAAATAAATTATTATTATTATTATTATTATTATTATTATATAAAAGTTTTACCCTATATTATCATATAATGTTTATAATTTTATAGATACTTAACCATTGATATATAATGTTCCCTCCACTTGGATATATTATAGCTAAAAAAGGAAAAGAATGATAGGGTTTATTTAAGTTTCATTAAATTATTTTAATGGATCATGGTGGAACAAATAGGATTAGTGAACTCTCTTTATGATAAACACTTTATATTCTTGCTTAAAAAAAAATTGCTCCATCTTTGTTGTTCTCACTTGCATTGGACCTTTAGTGATTTAGAGTGTTGTTACACCTTTTGTAATGGTTTAATAACTTTCAATTTCAAATGTCGGTGATCTTTTTGTGCACGGATGTCTTAGTGAATGCTTATTGAAATAACATTAGGTAAAATATGAGTGTTTCCTTGCAGTCACATCCTTTAATCAAGTAGAAAAAAAAGGACAATACAAATATGTGGACATGTATGGAATCTTAATGAAAATATGTTATAAATTTCAAATATAAGGTTGTGGGATAAAGTATAAGGAAGATGATTTCATTCAGGCAAAGTTGGTAGCTAAAGGATTTGCACACAATTTTTCTACTTTGGAGAAGTTTTTTCATATGTATCTATGAAGAATATAATTATATTGGTCTTAATTATATAAAATCATTTTAGTCAACAAAAATAACAAGCATACTTAGAAAACATAAAACATCCATATATTCCTTAATCTATGTGTAATATATATCCATTTAATCTTTCTTAGGTTGTACCAAACTTAGCATGACTTATATATAATTGGGGGTGGGGGCAAGTAGAAAACAATAAACATCGTGTCAACCCTTCAATCACATCCATTCATAGGTTGGATTGTAAACTATTATTACACAATACAAATCAAGGGTATGACTTAAACATAAAAATAGAAAGCTAGATCTAACCTCTACTTCAATCAATTCTCCTAAAAAAAATAACCCAAAACTACCAATGAAATAATGAAATGTTTTTATTGAAATTAAAAACCCACTAGGATGTCCATGTTCCACTAACCCAACAATAATGTACCATAAGATTGCACTGTGTAAGGTAATTGAATTGGTTTTATAACCATATGAACTTCAAGGTAGAAATTTAAGTGTTTATAGTTTCCAAGAAAAATAGTTGAAAATCAACTAACATAACACATACATTCAACTAAGAAAACACATTGGGAAAGAACTTGAACATACATTCAAATATTAGGTATTTGTTGAGGGGGAATTCTTCTCCGATGAATCCACTGTTGAATTCTCGGTTCACCTTTTGAGAAGCCTCCATGTTCTATCCATGGAAACCATATGTGTGTGTACATACATACATACATACATCTGTGTGTGTGCGCGCACACACACACATGCAATATTACCCTCACCTCAAACAAGTTGATGGAAAGAAACAACTAACCTAGAAAATCCCTCCAATTTGCTCCAAAACCCCTTTTTTCTGCCAAATTAGACCCACTAATCCACAATTGAAATTGCTCAATACTTCAATTTCCTCTTAGACCGGTCCCTTCTCACCAAAAACTCTCAATTTTGGATGAAAAACAAACCATCATTATATTTCACACCCAGAAATTTAGGGTTTCATGGCCAAAACCATCTCTTTTGCCAAATTAAACCCCCTTATTTTCAATTGAAACTATCAACTAGCTCAATTTCCTCTTAGGTCAATCCCTTCTTGTGAAAAATTATTAGTGAACCAACACACTATCTCACACCCATTGATTCAAGGCTTCATGGTTGGGGTGAACTCTCAACTACCACAATTAACTCTCATATTGATCCCTTCCCACCAAAGCCTCACAATTTCAAGAGAAAAATGAACCATCATAGTATTGTTTCACACCCACCACCAATTTAGGGTTTCATGGACAATATCACCATGGCTAGTTTACAAGCAAATGACCAACACTTTTCTATTAGTTCTTTCCAAAGTCTCTTAATTTCTAGTGAAAATCAAACAACCACAATATTGTCTGACATATACCGTCATTTCAGGGTTTCATGGCCATGGCCATGACAATATCATGAGAAAATGGAAAATGAATCTTCATTCACGTTTTGTTCTTGTTGTTTTTTATTATTTCTTATTTTCATTTGATTTATTTTTATTTTTTATATGCTTTTATTTATCTATATTATTTTATTTTATTTATGAATACACACATACACACTATATAAGTAGGTTCTAGTTATACATGTATATAATATAAGTATATGTTTTTGGTTGTCATGCATTGACATTAGGCTAGTTGGTGAAATGTGAGCTAGGATTAAGTTGCAATTTAAGACAATGTAAATAATTATATTGTACATCTTATAATTGTGTGTGGTGTCACGAAGCATAGCTGGCACATCCATTGACATTGCAAAAATGAATTCCATGTGAAAAATACCAATCATTAACATGATAAAGCAAGTTCAAATGACCACACTACTAAATTAACTCAATTACATATAAGACATGAGAAATAATAGTAATTTATATTCACATAGTCATTATGTAGTTGTAAATGTTTATTCTTGATCTATATTAGTAGTTTAGGTTGTTCATTTATAGCTATGTCACTTAGCATTAAAAAATGTTGTGACTAACATTTTTGGTCATGTAGTCACAAATTTGTTATTTTGTACTTGTGTTTCTCCTAAAAGTTCTAGAAGCTAATTCAAGGTCAAGGATTCAATGTCTCTAATACCAATATGATCTATAAATGAGGGACTTATAGTCCACTCGTTTCACCAAAATGAATTCTTGAGAAATTTAAATAAATTGAGTTTGATCTCTACAATTCGAGATGCATTCAAGCTTCTTTATTGCTAATTATTAGTAGGAAAAATGAATGACTCTATTAAAAGTATGTATGTGCAACTCTCATTACTTTACTTATATTGTTAAGACCAAGATTCAACCCAAGATTTAAATAAAACTCTACTTATAATCATCAATAGACATAGAATAATGGGTGTGCTTTCATATTGGTTCACTATTTGGTTTACTTGCTTGTGGTGGCTAGATCAATTTCCAACAATGGGAAGCAATTCTAATATGTTTCCAAGCCAATTACATCACCTAATCTGCATATTGAATGTCCAATCATGAAACTTGGTTCTAGTTCAACCATAACTTTGCCATTATGCATTAAACCAATTATATATTTAAGACATATTCAAGTACATGCTAGTCCCAAATGCCAATTATAATTTCAAATGGGTGGTCGTATGTGTGTCTATATATATATATATATATATATATATATATANTATGATAGCAAGGGAAAACAATGATGGTTGAGTGCTCTAAGAAAGCATTGCACTAAATAAAGAGATCTTTATAGGTGTTAATGTCAACACTCATGGTTTGAGCATTCAACCGCGCACTGCATATAATCAAATCAACAAAATATTTATAGGTTTTAATGTCTACACTCATGATTTGAGCATTCAACTAAGTATTGCATATAATCAAATCAACAAAAGGTAATTGTGTTGTAGCTTGTCAAGCATGGATTAAGGGTGCATGGATGTAGGGTATGGTTACTTAGGAAATAAATTAAACTAGTGACAGTGTAACCACCAAATTAGTTTTATACCATGGTGTACACAATATATTTCACACCATTGACTTAGCAAACCAACCAATGACTCAATAAGATGACAATGGTTCTCTGATGTAAACCAACAATTTAATTGAAGGAAAAATCCATTAAAACAGATCTAAAGGTAATTGTCATCACACACAATTGGGGGACAAATTAGATCCAACTTTTTTATTGTAATCGCAACAATGAAGCATTGGGAATTCTTATCATGAAATAAATAAAAGGAAAAAATGAACGAGGTTAGTTGACTGGCATATAGATTTAAGTAAACTAATAAAAAATTCCAATGGAATGGTTTTCAAGGAAGTTGGTATGCATACAATTTCCCATTAGAAATACAACATTCAAGGAAAGATAAAAATGTTGATTACTAACAAACATACTTAATAACTAGTTCTAGAAATAGAAATGATGGCCAATATCTCTCAATCTCCCACCATCGATTTCATCTAGCTCTTAGATGAGTGGCATGAGATAACCAACGACCATGGTATTCACAATGGTTATGGAAAATATTTTGGTTTGTTAATTAAGTAGAGAATACATACGTATGTGGCAATATTGGACAATTAACCAACAAATGTAAACCACACAACAATTAACACACCATAACAATTAAGATTTTACCTCGAAAACCCAAATGGGAGAACTGAAATTTGAATGTCCTCACTTAGTTTCTATTCTTGACAAATGTAGATTTACAATGCAGTGTGATGACCCTTTGGTCCATATAGAATTTTACATAATAAATATTTTATGCATCCTGTCCTACTCCACTAAGCCCATTTTAAATTGATTTGCTAGAGTATATATGCAGCATTGGGCTTTGTTGGGTCGCTAGAAGGAAAAGTGTCCTCATTGCTTCATTTCTCATTCTCTAATTCTCTTATCTCCCATTTCATCCTTGGTTGGCAAAATTCCACTTCAAAGTTCCTTTTGTTCTTTTCTTCTTTTGTTATGGTTCTTGCATTGTCATTGTTTGAACTCTCAATTCTGTCGATTGCTTGTAAGAACTAAGTATTGCTAACCATTCATCATTTGTTTTGGACCCAAATGGGAAAACCAACATTTCAATGTCTCTACTTAGTCTTTATTCTTGACAAGTGCGGAGTTACAATGCATTGTGATGGCTCTTTGGGCCATATAGCAATTTAGATAAAAATTAAAAAAATTTCCATCCTATCCTACTCCACTAAGCCCATTTTGAATTGATTTGATAGATTATATAGGAAACATTAGGCTTTGTTGGGTCACTAGAATGTCAAGTGTCATCATTGCTTGATTTCCCATTCTCTAACGCTCTTCTCTTCCATTTCATCCTTTGCTGGCAAAATTCCACTTCAAAGTTCCTTTCGTTCTTGTCTTCTTGAGTTTTGGTGCTTACATTATCATTGTTTAAAATCTCAATTTTGTAACAACTAAGTATTATCACTCATTCATTATTTGTTTTGGATACATTTTAGATCATTTATCCCTAGAGAAAGAATTTTCTTTTGTTGTTATGTGTGCTTATGTGTCATGGTTGTTCTATTATTTTGAATTTCACATTTTATTGAATATTTATATGTGTTGTAGTTTTTTCGTTGTAGGTTGTTCTCAAGAATTAACACTCATAATGAGATATTTGTTATCACTATACCTTATCTATTAATAAATGTTGGGTGGAGTGGATTTATCTCTTCAGATCCACATTCCTCTACAATTTTGAATTAAAAAAACTTAAAAAAAATATTTAGTATATTATTAATTATTTAAATGATCTCAACTTTAATTTTGTAACAACCCTAGTAGAATATATGTTTAGGGATTATTAAAAAGAAAAAAAAATATTAGGTAATTAATTTTTCTAACATATTATTAACTAAACAAAGATTGGTATAATGATATTAATCAATTAATTAATTGTTATAATTTGATTTATTAATTAATTAATTAATTAGCTATTACATTCAATGACATGGGTATTAAATTTAAAAGGGTTAATAAATTTAATTGTTTAAATTAAAGGATTATGTATACGGAGGGGAGAAGAAGCATTAATAATTGGATAAGGAGCATTAATAATAGGATAAAATATTAATAATCGGATAAGGAGCATTAATAATCAGATAAGATAATGAATGTGTAGGTAAGGAAATAAATGAGGAGAAAGGGCGGTGAAGGAGGGATATGAGCGGAGGAGGTTTACGAAAGAAAGGGGGGATTATCATTCTACTTGTTTTTTTTTGGGGGGGTGTCATTTTTGGAGGGTTCTCTTGGATTTCACAGGGGAGTTGAGTTCTGTAGTCGGGAAGGATTAGTACAGGGGGCACCGGTTTGCTGGAGGTTTTGGGCACAGGGGCCAGGATATCCATATGGTATCCTGGAGCTAGGAAGTTGTCCTAGTTGGCAGGGTGGAAACATAGTTTGGGCAGAGTTGGTTCATGACTTCAAGCTGGGCAAGGCAGCAGCAGGAAGGTCAATAAGACAAGCGGAGGGTTAGCATCAAACCAAGGTATTTTAATTTACGTATTTTTTTTATGGAATTTAAGGAATATGAAGGGTTACAAGATGGTTTGTAAGCTATTATGTTCAGTTCAGTAATTTTTGGTTATATGTTGATTATGAAGTAAAATAAAATGTTAGGTTAGCATTCCTTAAATTAAATTTTTCTTTGGGTTTTATAAGGCTTTGTGGAGCCTAATCCCTACACATGGTATCATAGCCTCGTTCACAATCTGGAGCCCTAAGGGCCAATTTCCAACTCCAACCCCAGATCGACCTAACCTGCAAGCCTAGCACACACAAAAAAAATAAAAATTTAACACAGAATATAAGTTTCAATGAAACTACTACTGAACCATATAACAATATTTCCACCAAAACATCACCCCTAATTTGTAGCATATTATATAGATGGCCATGTAGTTGTTTCTAATCTCATAATGAATTTATTCCACTTTGGCATAACACAGATTATCAGTTTCAATGAAACTACTGATAAAAGTTATAAAAGAATGCTCTGCCCGAGAAAGATCTCTAGTTAAACTTATTTTTGAAACTATGCTTTTCTGAACTCAAAGCAGATGTGACTCACTTGACATTCGAAATGAATGGAGACATATAAGCTTTATATCAAACTAAAAGATCGCTTAAATTTAATCCCAATTCTGCATCAACGTATGTAGATCACATGAATGAACTCAATGTAGCAATTTCAATCATTTACACCCAAAAGATGGATTAACCATAATCCCCTTGATGTACCACCGAGAGTAATTAAGTCTTGCAATCAATAAATTTCACTTCGAAATTCAAATAACCCAAACATATATATAACAAAAAAAATGTTTTCTAGATTAAACTAGTGATAGATCTTGGTTTAATATAGATTGAACATCAAGTACTATATTAAAGCATCGTATTTTTAGGCCTCGTAATTGAACATGCCTCGATAATACAGCTCACAGTTTAACCATTTCAATCATTTACTTATAAATTCAAGCCACAAATTATTTAACACTGAACTGCAAATAACTGGCGAAAGGAGTCTGGCAGCTTCGAGAACCAAAACCTTATAGAATAAGAACTATCCTAAACAACATGTCCATACACGACCGTGTGGATAACCATTGTCATATTTTTTTTTTAAAACAGATCTGAGCAGCAACAAGCTAAAAAAAAAAAACCCTAGCGCACAGTGCTAAGCACCAAACCGTAATATTTTGGGCGGATCTGGTTGTTTAATATCTTAGCCCAATGTGAGCACAACCAGGTCGCACATATCCTATCAGCCAAGCGCACCTGCCATACAACACAACACAAGTCAAAAAAAAGGAAAGACAAACAACAGGTGAAAGCCGCAAGAACCCAGAAATAAATAAAAAAAAATGCACAAGCTTCAGCTCCATCACAAACAAACGCCATGCATCAATTCACAGGGAGAAGGAACCCACGGAGGCATCCGAGCACCTAATCACCATGCACCAGGACAAACCACAGGAAGCTCCTGAGAATTTGTCCTCCCTCCCATCGCCAGCTTTCTGCTCTGCACGAAGGGTTTCTCCAAGAGCTCTGACAGCAAACTATAAGCACCAGAATTGTGTATCCATGGGGGTGTAGCCACAGTCATCCACTTTTTTTGTTTGTTTGATATATTCGTCCAAAGACAAAACACCCAAATGCACCTTCCATACATAACATACGAGCGCAGCACACCAACGCACACGAGGCCAAGAAGAGGAGTCTCAAAAGGGAGAGCACGTGAGGACTCGGGATTTACATAGGTCGCAGTTTGAGCTTGAGGATTTGATGCAGGTCGTAACTTTTCTAGGCAAGAACATCAGATCAGAGACAAACACAGATCACGATTTACCTCCAGAATCAGATCAAGGGTGGTCAAAGGTAACACACAGGCCGCAGTTCTTTGGATGTAGACACCAAATGAGGGGTTGGTCGCTGGTGTACAGAGGAAGCAATGACTTATATTGCATAGAAAAGGTAAACCATCCAATCGCAAGGGATATGTTTCAGATCGAGAGGAACAGAGGTCGACGTCCTTTATTTCGAGTTCCAGATTGAGGGGTTCTACACTTTCTTTGAAAACCCAAAAGAAAAAGAAAAAAAAATGGAAGTCGGCATTGACAACACTGCGACCCTTTGACAGATAGCAAGAAGAAAATCCGAACAGTAATACAGTGATTATCTCTTATGCAACGAACCAATTCACATGGAGAAGCTTGCAAGAACCTAGAGAAGCATAAACCAAACGCAGCAAGCGCCCAAGACCAAACGCCACGGCTCAAGGTAGCCTGTTGGCTGTAAATATATATATATATATATATANCCGGGTTAGCAACACAACAACACACATAATATAAGCTCAGTGCCAAAGCCAACGACCAAGTGCCAAGATAACTCATCGAGGAATGAGGGAACGCGTCATTGTGCTAGATGCGCCCTCCATTAATGGAACTCGAAGTTACTAGGGTCGACCTAGCAGGGAGATGGATATGGCCGCTAGCCTCATCCTTCACCCTGAATGCTTAAAAAAAAATAAACAATGAAATGAAAAGGGGAGAAGAGGAGGGTATGAAGAGATAATAAGAAAGAGATTAGTGTTAAGGGATGAGCACCTGGGGGAGGGGGCACGTGGGCCTCATGCGAGGACCCACGATGCCGATTTCTTATATATATAGTATTTCACGAGTAATTTTATTTTTTTTAATTTTAATTGTTTTAAATTAATTGTTTTAATTTTTTTTTATTTTAATTATAATTATTTTAAAATAAAGTTTCAAAATTATTTATTTTAATTTTAAATTCTTAAGTTAAATTGTTTTAAATTATTTTAAAATTTTAATTAATTTAATTTAATTAGGTCTTTACACATGCTAATTTAACCAATTTAATTAGGTATTTTGTCTTTTTTAAATGAGCAATTTTTTTTTTTTGAATTATTTCACTTAATTAAGGGATTTTGAACCCACGACCACCCACCAAGCCCAAGCCTTAAGAATAACACTAACACCAACGCGCCCTCATAAGTCTTTACAAATAAATTCTTATACTTATTTAGATTAATGGTAACACTGCTGGTATTAGAGTGGTATTATTATTAGGAAGAAACAGTATGAAGGTTAAGACTAACTGGCTTATTACCTGACCTATTTCTCTGGAGCTAGCTAACCAAGTTGTCATAATTAGTGAATGCACCGGAAATCAAGGTAAAGGCTTATCTAGTGCTGCTGATCTTAGTATCCCAAAGTATAAACTCTGATTTTCCAAACGTCAGGTTCACGAGACCGTACACACAACTCATCGAGCCAAGCGCCAAGTCCCCCACTCCATTCCACCAGTCAAAGCCAACGCTAAATCTCAAGGCAACATTCAACAACGCCAACACTACACACCAAGGAAAAGCTCCTGAGTCAAGCATCGGAGGATATTTAGTTGTAAGTGAAAAGTTAAAAGGACCTAGACTAGGACAAGCGGGAAGGAGGCGACATATGCACTAGGAGAGTAAGCATAGGAATTGGAGAGTATGGCGTAAGGCTAGCGTAGCTACAGGGAAAGGGAACCAATAGTTTTTTTTTATAGGGGTGAAGAAATCAAGCTTAGACGCTTAATACTAATCCTAACATAGCCAATCCCCTAAAGGAGTAATGTTTGTTTACAGACAAGTAAAGAAAACTTACGCCTAACCCTGTTTCTAGTTTGAGTAGAACCAATTTGAAACGTCCTTGAACTCACCCTGACAACTTTGGTTGATGCAGGTTAAATCATATAGGATGATCAGGGCTCGAGGGAGTCTGTAATGTCCCCATTTTGGGACATTATAACATTACAAAATTTTAGTGTGTTATGCCTACCCGAGTAGCCAGAAGCAGTTTATTTGGGCCTGAATTGTAACGTTCATCATCAGGATCCATTCCGCAAAACTGGGCTTTAGTTTCGTTGCATTTCGACGATTTTCGTAATTTTGAGTTATTATGGGTCATATCTTAATTAAATTCACTAAGAAGGTCATAATGGGCATATTACTTGGTGAAACCTCTTAGTGTAATAGCTCATCAGAATCGGGAGGAAGAGCATTACAAGATAAGATGATGAGATGTGACTTTTAATGGCCGAAGAAGCCATCAGGATGGATAAATCACTTTTTAGAGGCAAAATGGTTAATTAATTAATTAATTAAGTGATTTAATCAAGGAATAATAAAATAAAGTAAAAGTCACTTGGAGGGAAAAGGTCAACAACGAATTAGGGT
>SNQJ01S0081654.1:32378-49958 GCA_010110895.2 Picea sitchensis
ATCCTCTGAAACCTGAAGTCATGGGAGGATGATGTTAGTTCACGCTCCCCAAGACGTGTGATGACAACTGTTAGATGCCTGCTAGGGAATCTTGGTCGAGATAGCGACACTTCCGCTTATGGGTTCTACTTGGAGTTAGGTCAATATAGTTGACGCTCCAAGATAGTCTAGCAAAGGGAGGATAGGAATGGAGATGGAAGTAGGTTAGGGAGGAAGGATGAGTAGTAATAGTTGAGAAGGTATGGAAATGTATCTTGTGGTGGAATTTAATGTTTCCCTTAAAAAAAAAAAATGTGTATATATGAATATTCATTATTACGTAACTAAACCACAGTTGTCTAAATAAAATTGTTGAACCGGATAATAGTAATTAAAGTATTTCTCAAACAATTGATTGGTTTGTTGTCTTCTATAAAAGACTAGTCTTGTTGACTGGATTGGATGCATACATAAATTACTAAAGGATGGTAGTTTTGATTATTAGTACATGCACGAGACTTGTATGTACTAGCTACACATGCATTTCTTGTACATATACACTAGTGTGTATGAGTTTTCTTGACTTACTTACTGATAATGTCGGTTACTTGTTATGAATGTGTAAACCATGTTTCTTTTCCTTTGTACCATAAGACACCTTAACTTCAGGACGAAGTTTCCTGAAGGGTGGGTGTATGTAACAACCCTAGTAGAATATATGTTTAGGGATTATTAAAAGGAATTTTTTTTATTAGGTAATTAATTTTTCTAACATATTATTAACTAAACAAAGATTGGTATAATGATATTAATCAAATATTTATTAATTAATTAATTGTTATAATTTGATTAATTAGTTACCTATTACATTCAATGACATGGGTATTAAATTTAAAAGGGTTAATAAATTTAATTGTTTAAATTAAAGGATTACGTATACAGAGGGGAGAAGAAGCATTAATAATCGGATAAGGAGCATTAATAATAGTATAAAAAATTAATAATTGGATAAGGAGAATTAATAATCAGATAAGATAATGAATGTGTAGGTAAGGAAATAAATGAGGAGAAAGGGCGTTGAAGGAGGGATGTGAGCGAAGGAGGTTTACGAAAGAAAGGGGGGATTATCATTCTACTTGTTTTTTTGGGGGGATCATTTTTGGAGGGTTCTCTTGGATTTGCGCAGGGGAGTTGAGTTCTATAGTCGGGAAGGATTAGTACAGGGGGCACCGGTTTGCTGGAGGTTTTGGGCACGGGGGCCAGGATATCCATATGGTATCCTGGAGCTAGGAAGTTGTCCTAGTTGGCAGGGTGGAAACACAGTTTGGGCAGAGTTGGTCTGTGGCTTCAAGATGGGCAAGGCAGCAGCAGGAAGGTCAACAAGACAAGCGAAGGGTTAGCATCAGACCAAGGCATTTTAATTTACGTATTTGTTTTATGCAATTTAAGGAATATGAAGGGTTACAAGATGGTTTGTATGCTATTATGTTCAGTTCAATAAATTTTGGTTATATGTTGATTATGAAGTAAAATAAAATGTTAGGTTAGAATTCCTTAAATTAAATTTTTCTTTGGGTTTTATAAGGCTTTGTGAAACCGAATCCCTACAAATTTCATCTATATAAAATAATATTTTTAGAAATTAAAAATAATAAATAAATGTAAATAATATTAATATCATAATTATTAAATTCACAAATATTATAATCCAATTAAATTCACAAATATTATAATCCAAATGTAAAGCCTAACATATTCACACACACATATCTAAATTCCTCAAATGCTATGATATTTCATAACTTCTTTCTTTCTTTAATGCTATGTTATTTCATAACTTGCTTTATTTCTTTAATGAATAAAAATGTGAGAATAATTTTAAACCTATGAAACTTAATCATCTAAAAAACAAACTTCGCAATCTTCCAAACTATTTAAAAATATCATCAACTTAAATTTATAATCTATAATTAAAATAATATATGTAAGTGGACATTGATTATTGTTGAAAATACTAAGACAACTGAGAGGGGGTGAATTAGTTGTTACTGTGTTTAAACAATTTATGACTATTTAAACAATTTTTAATCTCTTCCAAGTGATCATCAATATTATACAATATATGAACAACATGAATAATGAACATCAATCACACATAAGATATACACAGAGACAGATTTTCATGAGAAAACCCATAAATGGAGAAAACCTCTTCTTCTTCGAATGATAGGCAGTCTTTTAAGTTTTGTATATCATCTAAGTTTGAGCACCAACTCAAAGTGAGGCTACTACCTCTGTTTTACAAGCTCCAACTTGTTGAGAGCACCAATTCTCTGGTTTCTCTAGCACCCATTAGAAGGAAGCATAAACTCCCTAAATGTTCCAACACCAACTTGACTTATACAAGCACCAACTTGCATACAAAAAACTCTGTGTTTTCCCGAGCACCACCCTGCCACCCTCTTTTCTAGCCACAACTAGATGGAAGATACAACATCCAATATTCAAGCACCAACTTGAATATCAGAGGACCACAGTCCTCCCTAGCACCACCCTACCTCCATGTTTTCTAGCCACAACTAGATGGAAGATACAACTTCCAACATTCAAGAACCAACTTGAATATCAAAGGACCACAATCCTCCCTAGCACCACCCTACCTCCCAGGTTAAGAATAAATGATTGAATAACAAACAATATAGGTGTCTCACTTCTTACCCCTTCTTCTTTGTTCTGCAATTCTTCTCTGTTTCTATCTATTTTGCAATTCTGCTCTGCTTCAAATTGTTTTGCAATTCTGCTCTTGCTTCTATGTTTTCAACATCTGTTTCACATTTTTGAGTTTCTGCCTTTCTTATAGTTCAACTCATTTTTCACTCAGAACAAATAACCCCGCATAGTCATGGCATCGCTATTTTTATGCCCATTGCCTCTTTAGTTACACCTCGAATCTCCTAGGGAAAAAATGCCTCAGCAAATGAATTGCCAACCATTGAAGATTCATGATTCAGTTCAACTAACTGAATCGTAACTGAACAGTTAATCATGAAGAGCAACAATATCCATTCGATCAACTTTCCAAGTATCCAACACCGTTGGATTACAAGCACGGGGTATCGCGCTGATTTCACGATTTCGCATTTCGATATTCTTGTGATGGGATTTCTCGACACTCCATGTTGTGATCTCCAAAAATTCGAAAAGAAAAGAGCTTAGCTGGACTAGCTTCTTCCCTTCTCGTGACCATTGACAGTGACCTGGCACTTATCCATAAAGAACTTCACGATTCGCAACTTCGGGACTCCTTTGATGAAGAGTCTCAACTCTTTATGTCGTGATCGTCGAAATGGAGCTTCGTTGGACTGGTTCCTTCCCTTCTCGTGACCATCGATTGTGACCAGACGCTTATCCATAAACCGCGCTTCACGATTTGCAACTTTTATCATGAGTCTCCTTGACTCCTCCAACTCCTAGTATCTGAAACTCTGAAATGGATCCAGATCGATGGTCCACACTCTCCCTTTGATCAACGACTCAGATTAAGTCGCAGTTTTGCATATCACGAGTTTCCACACCACGCTCCGTTGACTCCTCCAATGTGAAAGTTAGCAAAATTGTAATCGCTCTCCACATGTCCTCCTCGATGATGGATAATCCTCCTTCTTTCAGGACTTTGTAATCCCGCTTCATCTTGTACTTAAAGATCATGCTCCTTCTTCTTGATCCAATGATGGTCGGTCCTCGCGCTCAGATCCAACATCTGAGATTTGTTCTCCTCTTTTGTGCGTTTCTCCTATCTGTATTCAAATCTGACGATCATTGGGAATTCTGAGTGGGTGATCCAATGATCAGTTTTGATCTTCATTGTTAATCTTGTCATGCCATCATGGTTGCGTTGATGATCGTGTTGATCTCACCATCAATTCGCTGCGCTGCAGATCGTGTTGATCTCATCATCAATGACAAACACATTACCTGCATCTTCTGTCTGTAAATATGCCAACAATTATAATATGGAATTAAAATAATGCATGTAAATGTACATTGATGTGTCACAAACAAATGATGTAGAATTAACATTGAACTAATTTTCATGAAAAAATAACATTGAACTAATTGCCATAAAAAGTGTCCAACACTACTAAACCAACTCAAATTTGAAGAAACAAAAATTGCATTAATGGATGGACCACCTTATGGTTTCATATAACTTATAATCAACCATTCTAAAATTATAAAAAATATCCATAACTACAAGTTTGCAAAATTTAAAACCTTATCCTACTAAAATAAAATAATGAAAGTATAATGAAAAATTTAAAACCTAAAATAATGAAAGTGTAATTGAAAAAAAATAGTTAACTCATTACTTGATATTGGTCTCATCCAAAAATAAAAATATTATATCAAATTCCTTTGAAAAGAGAATTCTAAAATCCAAAATTGAAGCTCTAACCTTTTTTGCACAATAGCTTCTTTTCACTACTTATGATGGAGATAATGAAACTTAATTCATCACCTATAACCATTCATTTAAAGCTAAATTCATGGCCTCTTGATCTTATCATCTCTTTGATTCCCTAGAGCATGGTACTTAGGGTTCACCAATGATAAACTTGGTGCTCCACCCATACCTTAAATATATGAATGCACATTTACCAATAAACCTAAAATGTCATGTCCTAACTACAATATGGAGTTCCTTAGCAATATCGAGATATCTAAAGGTTGATGAGCAATTGCTCGAGCTCTACCTCTTTTAACTCATAGTGATGTAAGACACCCTTAGCTACTTAATATTATATTATTTTCACATGAGGTAGCTTTGCAGAATTGATTCGCTTAAGTTGACTTTAGGATTTAAACCTTCTAGAAGCATTTCCAATTATGAGGAAGTAAGTAATATATAAATATCTATTGCAGCATACCAACTTTAATGCATGAAATACCATCATCGACTTGTCATTTACTTGTAAATTAGAGTTCAAAGTAAGCTAAGCACATGAGATGACCTCACTCCACCCAAAATAAAATATCTAATCTCCTATTTAATAATCTTATATTTATTTATAATAATTAAATTATTAATTGAATAAAATTAATATTTTATATATTATGGAGGAATTATTTTGCAAAATTAGAATTAATAACTTAGAGACAATATCTGGCCCTATGGATTCGCGGAAAAAAACTGGCCATAAGGATTAAGGAAGTACAACACTATGAAAGATATAGTTTTTAATATGAAATCAAATTCATTCAGTGTTTCCCATAGCGAGCAGGAGCAGGTTAACTCCTTGTGAAAGATATATTTTTGAATATGAAGTCAAATTTATTCAGTTTTTCCCATAAGGAGCAGGTTAACTATATTTAACGAACAAACTACCAGTGACAGAAAATTTGCCGATCAAAATGGGAGTTGGAATTAATGACCTATTAACACAGTCTATGTTACATTTTTTAACTAACTTTTATAATCAACTTTCTGGGTGAATCATTTAAGCCACAATGTAGTTGTTAAAAAGTCACTTTTTTTGTTATATTATCTTAAAAATTTTAATTTTTTTTTTTTTTTTATATTATTTGCTCAATTTTATTCAACATCTCAAAAAAAAACGTGTTAAGTGTAAAGATCTCAGGGATTAAGTTTATATAATCTAAAACAGATTTAAAAATTGTATTTATAACAATGAACTTATAAAACGTGGAAATGGTTTTATAAAGAAAATGCAATCTAATGTTAAAAGAAAGAATTATATTCAGAAAAGCTATATCTATAATCCTGAATATTGTAAACGTTTTTTATTTTTATTTCAGAGGGACAATAAAATTTCAATCTAAGTTGTCATTTGAAATTGTCGTTATTTTTTATTTTTATTGGCTAAAAGTTATATTTTTTTTTTGGTCTAAATCTGGTTGTGTTTTGTAGAGTTCAACAAGTGTCAGGATCTCAGCGAATTGCCACAGAGTGCAGAGAAATGGAGGAGGCATAGAATGCTTCCCGTTTAGAGAATGACGTAAAATGAATGGATGTCCATTTAGGAGGGGAAGAATCAAATTCCAATGGGCATGGAGAAAAGATAGATAAGGAAGGGTGTATGATGAAAATCATTGAACGACTGCAGAAGGACACCCAGGTTCACCGAGATGATAACAAAAATCTCATGAAAGCCACGGATCAACAAGGAAAGTTAAACTTAAAGTTGATGTAGAGTCTGGAAAGAATCAAAAGGAAATTGGATAAGGAGAGTGACTCAAGCAAAATAGGGAGTCGCAAGAATCCTGAGAGGAAAAGAAGATCAAGAAGTGTTAGCAGGCATCATCATCACTCCCCGAAACATTTCAATAAGGAGACACACAGTAGTTCAAGCCCATCTCCTACAAGAAAACATAGGAGATCTGGAATGGATGAACTGAAAGGTGAAATGAACAAGATTAAACCTCCTACGTTTGACAGAGAACACAAGCAAGATGAAGATGTTGAGACATGGCTGTTGGGCATGATAAAATATTTCCAACCGCAAAACTATTTTTCTCATGCAGAGGGAAGAATTACCATTTACCAATTGAAAGGAAATACATCTGTATGGTGGGAGCAGCTTGTGCAAGTACATCATGTCAGAGAGAAGAATATTACTTGAAGGGAGTTCAAGAATCATTTTGAAAAGAAGTACTTAAGTAAGAGGTACTATGACAGAAAGAAGAAAGAGTTCTTTGAACTCAAACTAGGCAGCATGACCATTGATGAATATGAACGAAGGTTTTTGGAATTGTTGAAGTATGTTCCTTTCATCAAGGACGAGACTGTCAAAATTCAAAGGTATCTGAATGGACTGTCATCTTCTATCAGTGACAAGATCTAGTATGATGACCCAAAGACTATGGAAGAAACTTTAAGAAGAGAAAAATGTTTATATGATCAACAAAAACAAAAGCCTACTTCCCAAAAAGCTTGGGAAGAAAAGAAGAAGTTTAAGAGGGAGCAAAGGAAAAAGGGAAACAAACCACAATTTTTCAGGAACAGTCCTCAAGGACAACCATCTTTTAGAGAGCCTAGGAAGGCTGAAGTGGGTAGACAAATGCCAAGACAACCACCTATGGAATGTTGGAGTTGTAAAGGAAATCATAGGTACAGAGTTTGGCCCCACAGAAATGACAAAGTGAGAGTTGTGCACAATGTTCAGTAGGCAGAAACAATGGAGGACATGGGCAATAGAATACCAAGGATCTACTCAGCCCTGGACAAAAAGCAAGAAAAATATCAGTCGCACATGATTGAATTTGAAGGTGGAGCAAGGATGCGTCTTGAAAGTGCATCCGGTGCGTATACTCGATTAGAAAAGAAAGCAGCTCCGGAATCTAGCCATAGGGCTTGTAAAAGACCAGTGGACCTGGTACGATCCTGAGGATGCAACATGGGAGCATGAAGATGCTATGCGGGTAGGGTACCCACATCGTTTTGAAGATTTTGAAAATCTTCTTGTTGTTGTTTTGTAAATAAGTTACACTGAGGATAGTGAAAAAATAAGGGGAGGGGATTGTAATACCCCAAGGTCGAGCCCCTTATGAATTTTATTTTTTCTTATAGGCTAGTGAGCCAAGTGGTTGTAAGCTGAAAGACTTATGTGTTTATTAGGCTGGTGATCCATATGCCAGGGCCAGGGGCCTGATATTTTTTTTATATATGTAATTATGCAGATCATTAATAAAAATGTAAAACACTGATGCGTGTAGACCCTCAACGAAGAAGATTTACTACACTAGGTGGGGTAAGGAAGGGGGGATAAGATAGGGGGCTTACCTCTAGAGGAATAATATTTTAATTTTATTTCCTGAAAACTAAAGTGAACATTATATGTTTGTTATCCTAAATTCCTGGAAAATGGGACATGGACTTAATGGAGCGCATGCAGCTCCAGGAAGACAAGTGTCGACCTGGGCTCATGCAGCCAAAGATGAAGCGTCATCTCATGTTGGGGGGTTCGAGAGTCATTCTTCCATCATTTGCCTGAGTCTTGCTGCCATTCTCCCATCCTGCACGTGAACCCGATTTTGTTTTTCATCTGCATCTGTATACGGGCGTACAATGAAAGAGACCCTCATGGGAAGGTTTTCGTCCTATCATTTTTTTGATTCATCGTTCTTGCCTCTACGTCTGACCTCTGCCTACTCGCACGCATTTTTGAAACCAGAGCGGGTAATCCATCCTCTGTTGTTTCATGTTAAGCCCGACACAATTGTAGTTGCTTGAGCCCTGTTGAGACTTACAATTAGGTTTTTGCCTGTTCGGGTGTCCATACCTGTTTTTCCCTGTTGCTATTAACTGTTGTTTTTGATGTCAACCGTACCCAGCTGTAGCTGAGTCAAAGACTAGTTATCAAACTTGTGAGTAGGTCTCCCATGTGAGAGAGGCTGTTGGGAAGTGAGTTCTCCTGGAAGGGAGTCCCGCAGCAGGCACAATACTTTGAGACTTCTGGTCTAGTCTGTTGTTGAAGCCCAAGGTAAGGGAGATTTACTGGCCGATGGACTTGTAGTAGTGAAGGTGTACTCTCCTAGGGTGGAGCAGGTGTGTGGGGAATGAGGGTCTGTGTGTTGTGGGTGTAAGTGGATCTTGGGATAAAAGATCCTTCATGTTGCTTTGTGCAACTTCCTTGTTGTCCTTGCCAAGCCTAGAATTCTGTTGGCCGGTGGAGTTTAGTCCCAGCTCAGGGGTGACCTACTGCTGAGAGTGATGAGCAGTGCGGTCTAAGGTTGGTAGGTTCGTGGAAGGTTTTCATGCAGTTGGTGGATTCACTTCAGATAAAATATAAGTATCATTTAGGCGATTAATTATGTATTTTATGCATCTTTTGTGATGAATGATTATTATGTATTCCATTGTGTATATGAATTAATGTTAGTTTTAATTGATTGTATATGGTAGTAGTAGTTCCATGATTACTCTTTGTTAAGCTATTTAATTCATTAAAATGCATTTCATTTATATATATAAGTGTATATTCTGCAGTAGTGGCATTACCCGGTCTCTAGAGAGCCGGGGATGTTACAATATGCTCTGATACCATATTGTAACATCCACGGACCTCCAGAGACTGGGTAATGCCACTATTGTAGAATATACAATTATATATATAAATGACATGCATTTTAATGAATTAAAATGCTTAACACAGAGTAATCACAAAATTACTGCTACCATATACAATCAATGAACACTAACATTAATTCATATACAAACAAAATATCAGGCTCCTGGCCTTGGCATCTGACTCACTAGCCTAATAAACACATAAGTCTTTCATCTTACAACCACATGGCTCACCATCCTATAAGAAAAATTACAATTCAGAAGGGGCTTGGCCTTGGGGTATTACAATCCCCTCCCCTTATTTTTGCACTGTCCTTAATGCAATTTATTTACAAAACAACAACAAGATTTCCAAAATCTTCAAAAAGATGCGGGTACTCTGCCCACAACATCTTCATGCTTCCATGTTGCATCCTCAGGATCGTAACAGGTCCACTAGACTTTTACAAGTCCTGTAGCTCGATTCTGGAGCTGCTTGCTTTTCCGGTCCAGTATACACACTGGATGCACCTGCAAGATGCCTTCTTGTTCGACCTTAATCACATTCCAATCGATTACATGATTAACATCAAGTATATATTTCCTAAGGAATGAAATATGAAACACATTATGTACAATCATGGACGCAAGCAATGCAAACATATATGCAATTGGTCCAATCCTTTCTAGGATTTCAAATGGCCCGTAAAATCTGGCTACCAACTTGGAATAGTTTCCCAGCTTCAGGGAACTTTTGTTAGCTTTTACTTTTATAAAAACATGATCATCCACTTTGAACTCCATGTGGATCTTGTTCTTATCAGCATAACTCTTCTTCCTGTCTTGGGCAACTTTCAAATTATGCTTAATCTTCAGCATTTGTTGTTCCATTTCCTTAAACAACTTTGTCCCAACTACTTCTCTATCAGCTGTATTATCCCATCTTATTGGAGTATTGCACTTCCTGCCATAAAGTGCTTCAAATTGGCTCATTTTCAACGATGCTTGATACCCATTGTTGTAGGTAAATTCTACCAAGTGTAGGCAGTCTTCCCATTTAGATGGTCTGTCCATCACATATATCCTTAACATGTCCTCTATCACTTGGTTGACCCTCTCTGTCTTCTCATCGGACTCAGGATGATAAGCAGTGATGAAGCTTAGATTCGTTCTGAACCCTTTGAATAACCCTTTCCATAATTTTCAGTTGAATTTCAGGTCTCTGTCAGATACAATTATCTTGGGAATACCATGCAATCGTGCTATTTCCCTTAGAAATATATCAACAACATTAGCTGCCTCGTGAGTAGTCTTTAGTGGAATAAAATGGGCAGCTTTCGTAAGCTTGTCCACCACCACCATGATTGAATCATGTTGCTTTCCGGTTCTAGGCAATCCTATGATGAAATCCATTTTCACTACCTCCCACTTCCACTTAGGGATGGATAAAGGTTGTAGCAACCCTATTGGGTGCCTATTCTCAACTTTAACCTTTTGGCACTCCATACATCTGGCGATGTATTCTAAAATTTCATTCTTCATACCTGACCAAAAGTAATGACTCTTGACTACTTCCCCAGTTTTCTAATATCCAGGGTGACCTGCATAAGGCACATTTTCATTCAAAATCATAATTTTCAATTCCTCAACATTAGGTACATAAATAATGTTCTTGTATAGAAGTGTTCCTTCAGTGCCTAACTTATAATCTTCCACTTTCTGTAGCATATTACCATGTTGTAGATTTGCTACCAACTCCATGTACTGCAAATCTGCATTTGCAACTTCCAAAATTCTTCCTTTAATATCAGTTATGTACATGCTAATAGCCGAAGCATGCAATTCATGCACTCTCCTACTCAGTGCATCAACCACTTTGTTTTCCTTTCCTTTGATATGCTTGATATCAAAGTAATACTCACAAAGAAACTCCAACTACCTACTCTGCCTAGCATTCAAGGTTGGATGATCAAACAAATACTTCAAACCATTGTGGTCTATTCTCACTTTGAACCTCTTTTCCATGAGGTAATTCCTCCATTTCTTCAAAGCGTGAACGATGGCTGCCAACTCCAAATCATGAGTTGCATAGTTTCTTTCGTGCTCTTTCAACTTTCTGGATTCATAACAAATTGCAAATCCATTCTAACTGAGGACTCCTCCTAGTCCTTCTTTACATGCATATGTGCACACTACAAAGTGTTTATTCGGATCTGCAATCCTTAGGATTGGAGCACTAGTTAACAACTGATTCAATTGTTGGAAGCTCTTCTCACATTCTTCAGTCCACTGAAACTTCTTCTCCTTCCTTTGCAAGGAAGTGATAGGGTGAGTTATCCTTAAGAACCCTACAATGAACCTTCTGTAATAGCTAGCTAGACCCATAAAGGATCTGACTTCTGTAACATTATTTGGCGTTGTCCATTCCTTGATGGCTTCTATATTCTCTAGATCTACAACTATCCAATCTTTTGAAATGATATGCCCCAAGTAATGGATCTTCTTTTGATAAAATGAGAACTTTATCAATTTAGCATACAGTTGGTGCTCTCTGAGCACCTGCAACACCATCCTAAGATGTTGTTCATGCTATTCCTCCGACTTGGAATACACCAGGATGTCATCCAAAAAGACTATGACAAACTTGTCCCAATATTCTCTGAAAACACCATTCATTAGAAACATAAAAACAACGGGTGCATTTGACAACCCAATTGGCACCACTGTGAAGACATAGTGACCATACCTTGTTATGAAGGTAGTCTTATTGATGTCTTCATCCTTAATTCTTACCTAGTGATATCCTGATCTAAGATCTATTTTTGAAAATATCTTAGCATCCTTCAACTGATCAAAGAGATCATCGATCCTTGGCAGAGGATACTTGTTCTTAACAGTTACTTTTTTCAATTGTCTGAAATTGATGCACAATCTCAATGTTCCATCCTTCTTATTCATGAATAGGTCTGGGGCTCCCCAAGGAGACACACATGGGCGTATATACCCCTTATTCAGAAGCTCTTCGAGCTACATTTGTAGTTCTTTCAGCTCTAGTGTACTCATTCTGTAAGGAGCTTTTGAAATTGAAGCTTTTCCAGCCATCAAGTTTATAGAAAAGTCAATAAATATTTTCGGGGGTAGTCTGGGTACCTCCTAGAATACATCTTAGAAATCTTTTAATACTTCATGGTCTTCAATACTTGATACCTCATCCTTAAATTCTTCCTCCACATGGGCTGCAAATAATTGACATCCTTTTCTGTAGAACTTATTCAGCTGCATTGCTGAGATTTCTCTAACAGTAACTGCCACAACACTTCCTTGGATTGTTCTCTGATTTCCTTCCTCATATAGGAAAGTGAATGCCTTGTTATGACAATCCAAGATGGCATGGTGCTAGTCCAACAAATCCATCCCAATTAGATAGTCATAAGAACCTAAAGGTAAAATGTTCAATTCAAATCTTGTGCTCAGTCCATTCATGCCCAATGGACATGACTTAACCAATTTCGTAACCTTTCTCTTGGTTCCTATAGCTAGTTTCACTAACCAAGATTTTCCATGTTTTCTTCTCGACAATTTCAAACTTTCCACCACTCTAGGATCTACATAACTATGGCTAGCCCATGAATCAATTAAAATAGTAAAGGCATGGTTGTTGATCATACCTTCCACTTCAATCATGTGCAACTGATATTATGTTTTCTTGTTGTCTAGGGCTGTGTATATCCTTGGTATTCTACTGCCCATGTCCTCCACTGTTTCTGCATGCTGGACATTGTGGAAAGCTCTCACTTAGTCATTTATGTGGGGGAAATCTATGTACCTATGATTTCCTTTACATCCCCAACATTCCATAGGTGGTTGTCTTGGCATTTGTCCACCCACTTCATCCTTCCCGGGCTCTATAAAAGATGGTTGTCCTTGAGGAATGTTCCTGAAAAATGGTGGTTTGTTTCCATTTTTCCTCTGCTCCCTCTTAAACTTCTTCTTGTCTTCCCAAGATTTTTGGAAACTAGGATTTTATCTTTGCTAATCATATAAGAATTTTTCTCTCCTTAAAGTTTCTTCCATACTCTTTGGGTCATCATAATGGATCTTTTCACTGATGGAAGATGGCATTCCATTCAGATACCTTTAAATTTTGACAGTCTCATCCTTGATGAATGGAACATACTTCAACAATTCCAAAACCTTTGTTCATATTCATCAATGGTCATGATGCCCAGTTTGAGATCAAATAACTCTTTCATCTTTCTGTCATAGTACCTCTTAGTTAAGTACCTCTTTTTCCCCAGTTTCTGGAGGACCGGGGATGTTACAATATGGTGGGAGGTAGTGACAATGGATTTCATCATAGGATTGCCTAGAACCGGCAAGTAGCATGAATCAATCATGGTGGTGGTGGAAAAGCTTACAAAAGATGCCCATTTTATTCCAATAAAGACTAATCACAAAGAAAATAATGTTGTTGATATATTTTTAAGGGAAATAACACAATTGCAAGGTATTCCCAAGACAATTGTGTCTGACAGGGACCCGAAATTCACCTCAAAATTCTGGAAAGGGTTATTCAAAGGGTTCAGAACGAATCTAAACTTTAGCACTTCTTATCATCCTGAGTCCGATGGGCAGACATAGAGGGTGAACCAAGTGATAGAGGACATGTTAATGATGTATGTGAGGGACAAACCATATAAATGGGAAGACTATCTACACTTGGTAGAATTTTCCTACAACAATGGGTATGAAGCATCATTGAAAATGAACCCATTTCAAACACTTTATAGAAGAAAGTGCAATACTCCAATAAGCTGGGATAATCCAGCTGATAGAGTAGTAGTTGGGCTAGAGTTGCTCAAGGAAATGGAAAAACAAATTCCAAATATTAAGCATAATTTTAAAGTTTCCCAAGACAGGCAAAAGAGTTATGCCAATAAGAACATGATTCACAGGGAGTTCAAAGTGGGTGATCGTGTTTTTCTAAAAGTAAAAGCTAACAGAAGTTCCCTTAAGCTGGGAAACTGTTCCAAGTTGGAAGCCAGATTTTGTGGGCCATTTGAAATCCTAGAAATGATTGGACCAGTTGCATATATGCTTGCATTGCCTGCATCCATGACTGTACATAATGTGTTTGATATTTAATTCCTTAGCTAATATATACATTATCCTAATCATGTAATCGATTGGAATGTGATTCAGGTGGAACAAGAAGGTGTCTTGCAGGTGCATCTGGTGCATATACTGGACCAGAAAAGAAAGCAACTATGGAATCAAGCTATAAGAATTGTAAAAGTCAGTGGAACTAGTACGGTCCTGAGGATTCAACATGGGAACATGGAGATGCTATGCGGGCAGAGTACCCACATCTTTTTGAAGACTTTGGAAATCTTGTTGTTGTTTTGTAAATAAGTTGCATTTAGGACAGTGAAAAAATAAGGGGATGGGATTGTAATACCCTAAGGTCGAGCCCCTTATGAATTGTAATTATGTGCTATTAGGCTGGTGAGCCAAGTGGTTTTAAGCTGAAATACTTATGTGTTATTAGGCTGTTGAGCCAGATGCGAAGGCGAATGAGCCTGATTTTTGTATATATATATAATTATGCAGAACATTAATAAAACTATAAACACTATTACGTTTAGACCGACCACGAAGAAGAATTATGGGGGACTAAGCTCCACTAGGTAGGGTAAGGAAGGGGGGATAAGTATTGGGCCTAGGGGCTAAGCTAGGGGGCTTACCTCTAGAGGAATAATATTTTAATATTATTTCCTAAAGACTCAGGTGAACATTATATGTTTTGTTATCCTAAGTTCCTGGAAAGTGGAATGTGGGCTTAATGGAGCGCATGCAGCTCCAGGATGACAAGTGTCGACCTAGGTGCATGCAGCTAAAGTTGAAGCGTCATCTCGTGTTGGGGGAATTCACAAGTCAGTTTGCCATCATTCACCTAAGTTGGTGTTGCATTCTTGAATCCCATACGTGAACCCCTTTTTCCTCTATGATCGACCCTGGGCATAATCACACATTCTGAAATCCAGAACCGTAAAGGTGACCTATGTATTTTTCTGTGAAGCCAATATATCTGCACTTGCAAATCCCAGTTCGTACATGAACTGTTTTGGGTTGCTGCCTTCTGTTTTTCCTTAACTATATTGACCCACGACAAACCCTCACGCATCTTTGAAATCAGAAATGGAGATGTTCATCCTGTGTTGTTTCCTAAAGCCTGACACAATTGTAGTCGCTTGAGCCATGTTGAGACTTAGCATTAGGTTGTTTCCTATTCGGGTGCCCATACCCGTTTTTCCCTATTGTCGTTAAATATTGTTATTGTTGTTGTTGTTGCTGTCAACCATACCCGACTATAGCTGAGTCGAAGACTCGTTATCAGACCTGTGAGCAACTCTCCCAGGTGAGATAGTCTGTTCGAAAGTGAGTTTTCCTGGAAGGGAGTCCCGTAGCAGGCATAGTACTCTGAGACTTTCGGTCCATCCTATTGTTGAATCCCAAGGTAAGGGATGTGTACTGGTTGATGGACATGTAGTAGTGAAGGTGTACTCTCCTGGAGAAGGTGTGTGGGGAATGAGGGTCTGTGTGTTGTGGGAGTAAGTGGCTCCTGGGATAAAATATCCTTCATGTTGCTTTGTGCAACTTCTTTGTTGTCCTTGCCAAGCCTATAATTCCCTTTCCTGATGGAGCTTAGTCCCAACTCGGGGGTGACCTACCGCTGAGAGTGATGAGCAACATGTTCTAAGGTTGGGAGGTCCGTGGAAGATTTGCACGTAGTTGGTGGATTCACTCTAGATAAAAGATAAGTATCATTTATGCGATTAATTATGTATTTTATGCATGTTTTTTTTATGAATGGTTATAATGTATTCCATTGTGTATATGAATTAATGTTAGTTCTCATTAATTGTATATGGTAGCAGTAATTCCGTGATTACTTTGTGTTAAGCATTTTAATTCATTAAAATGCATGTCATTTATATATAAGTGTAAATTTGGCATGGTAGCATTACCTGGTCTTTGGAGGGTCGGGGATGTTACACTATGGTATCACCTTATTGTAACATCCTCGTCCCTAGAGAGACTGGGTAATGCCACTACTGTGGAATATACAGTTATATATATAAATGACATGCATTTTAATGAATTAAAATGCTTAACATGGAGTAATCACAAAATTACTGCTACCATATACAATCAATGAAAACTAACATTAATTCATATACACAACGAAATACATGATAGTGATTCATCACAAAACATGCATAAAATACATAATTAATCGCATAAATGATACTTATCTTTTATCTGGAGTGAATCCACCAACTGCGTGCAGAACTTCCATGAAACTCCCAACCTTAGACCACGCTACTCATCACTCTCAGCAGTAGGTCACCCCCGAGTTGGGACTAAACTCCACCGGGCAAGGGAATTCTAGGCTTGGCAAGGAAAACAAGGAATTTTCACAAAGCAACAGGAAGGATCTTTTAGTCCAGGAGCCATTTATGCCCACAACAGACAGACCCTCATTCCCCACACACCTGCTCCACCCCAAAGGAGTACACCTTCACTACTACAAGTCCATCGGCCAATACACCTCCCTTACCTTGGGCTTCAACAACAGGTTGGACTGGAAGTCTCAGAGTATTGTGGTTACTACGGGACTCCCTTCCAGGAGAACTCACTTCCTAACAGATTCTCTCACCTGGGAGAGCTACTCACAGGTCCGATAACCAGTCTTTGATTCAGCTGCAGCTGGGTACGGTTGACAACAACAACAACATTTAAATCCAACAGGGAAAAACGGGTATGGACACTTGAACAGGAAACAACCTAATGCTAAGTCTCCACACAACTCAGGAAACTATAATTGCGTTAGGCTTCACAGGAAACAACACAGGATGGTTTCCCCACTCTGGTTTCAGAAATGCGTGCGTGTAGGTAGAGGTCAGACACAGAGGAAAGAACGACGGATTGGGAAAATGACAGGATGACAACCTTCTCGTGAGGGTCTCATTCACTGTGCACCCATATGCAGATGAAGACGAAGAACAAAATCAAGGTCACATGCAGGATGGGAGAATGACAACACAACTCATGCGAAATATGGAAGAATGACTCCCGAACCCCCCAACACGAGTTGACGCTTCAACTTTGGTTGCATGAGCCTAGGTTGATACTTGTCTTCCTAGAGCTCCATGCGTTCCATTAATCCCATGTCCCATTTACCAGGAACTTAGGATAACAAACATATAATGTTCACTTTAGTCTTCAGAAATTAATANAAAATATTATTCCTCTAGAGATAAGCCCCCTAGCTTAGCCCCTAGTCCCAATACTTATCCCCACTTCCTTACCCTACCTAGTGTATCTTATTCAGGGGTGATTTTAAGAAACCCCTCTAAATTTATATGTATAATAATTGGGCGAATCCCCGTGATACATAGGAAAAATTGAAGGCTATTTTATCAATAATATAATATGTATATATAGTTTTTTGGCGAATCTTTTAGTCGATT
>SNQJ01S0081655.1:7688-43073 GCA_010110895.2 Picea sitchensis
CGAAGTCCCGAAAGAATCAGAACCATCCATATTAGAGGACACGTGTCAAGAAACCCACATTTCGGGGATTTAGACACCGACAGACCGAGAGTGAAGAGTCTCCAGAAATCGCAAAAGGAGAATTCACAAAAGGACCAGGACCATCCATCAAGGAGGACATGTGGAAAGTGGTCAAGGGTTTGGGAAAAGGCCCAAAAGAGTTTGGTTCCAAGAGGAATGGGCCATTGATCTCTCAGAGGGAGAGATTTCAGCATTTCGGGAACTGGGGATTCGAAAGACAGAGAACAAGGGGGAACGCTCGCATTGTGGTTTCCCAAATCATAAAATCCGATAGCGCTTTGTCGTGGACTATCATTTTTGCATTTCTGGATCCAGGTGTTTGAGAGGCCAAGAGTCAGGAGACGTGGAGTCTCAAATCGTGAAGTCGCAGAATCTCAAAAGTAGACGGCGCCAAGATAACACAAGTCGGAGTTGTTAATCCCTTTTCGGTATTTTGGCACCCAGAAGTTCAAGAGTGAAGGAGTTGTGAGACAGGGAGTCCCAACTCGCGAAATCGCAAAATCGCAAAATGCAAAAACCTGAAAGCATTTGGAGGCTAAGGGAGGACCCGACTCGCGAAATCGTGAAAACCCAAAAGAATTTGGAGTCTAAGGGAGGACCCATAGTTGTTAATSCCTTTTYAGCATTTCGGCAATTGGGAGTTGGAAGGTACACGGAGCCTGGGAGAGCTYGCATGCAGGAGTCCCGAAACCCCGAAATGTGAAAGGAGTATTATTCAGAACAGAGAAGAGTGTCGAAAGCTGGGCGYGCACACAAATTTTCTCAAGATCTGTGCCAGAGGAAAAAGGGACCTGTGGATTTGTTCAAGGGGTTCCAACAGGAGCCCGAAGAGCCATTTCGGCTCAGAAATTGGAAYGATCCAGAGACCGGGAGGTCAGTGGAAKCCCTACAGAGGTAAGGGGTCTACATCAACCAATCTTTGAWGACCAAGAAGATACYTGAAGGTTGCATAACAGTTGGGGATTTAAAATCAGGCTCTRTCACAAACAATACAAGGAGAAAATCAAGAGMAGTCTCATTCAACAATAGCACAGAGAACTTGAGGTCCTCAGAGGCATATCAACCATAGGAAAAKACCCTTTCGATACAAGAATAGTAGAAATCCATAGGGTTTTCTTATAACTCTCAGTTTGGGCAATGGAACAACAGTTAGCCATAGAGGAAACAACGACGAGTAGGGTAGAAAAACCAATGCACATAGTACATTTTATGTTTGCAGAGGAGAGGAAAATGTCCATTGAATATTGATAGTTACCAAGAACACACAGAGGTATAATATCTATCTATTTTCTTAAGAGACGAACCATTTGACAACAACATCGGTGAGGATACATAACTTGAGACATAAGTTATATCACCCCACAACCATACATCATATATATAGACAGTATGGCCACCCTAAGAACAATTCTCGAGATACTTTGGTACCAAAAAAATGAGAATGAGCCCACGACCATGACTCTGGTACGAGAAATACACAACAACCAAATGGCAATCTGAACACGAATAGATAGGGTTACACTCATGACTATGAGGAAGCAACGAACAATAATACACAGAGCGAAACCCTCCACCATTTTAACAAAGAGAAATATATAACCAATTCACTTATTATCCACAGAGACCCACCATGATTTTAACCAACAGAAAAACAAGTGAATGCATAGCTCAACCAAAAACCAATTCTTTTTCTTGCAACTCGAACCATTACACAGTCATTTTAGAGAGAAAAAACACACATTTACATAGTTGCAATTCTCAGGAAAACACAAACCCAAGCATTATTGATCAATTATTTTTTCATACACTGAGCATAATTCATGGATGGGGTGAAAAATAACCATATCTGTAGCATTGATCTTAAAAGGGCGAGCTTGTCGAGCGTTTTCTTCCCAAGCCTGAAATGAGGAGCTTAACCACCAACATACCGAAATGAAACAAAGAACAATACTAGGGTTTCAGCCAATGGGGGGACTATGGAGTGACATGCATTTACTGGACGTCACTTCCATCTCCTATCCTATTCAATTCTGAAGTACAAGGAAACCAAACACTCACCATATCATTTAAACCATCTAATCAATTTCAAAACCATTGAAATCTACGACGATATTCCTTGCCCAATGTGCCACCCAAATCATTCATACGTTAACCTTTTCCAAGATCTTATGCCACACCATATGTATTGAAATGTTATATGCACCCAAAAAAAATCAAATGAAAATCGCATAGCCACTAACCAACATATAATAGTTAGGACTAACACTAACATCCTTTACCTTTTCATTTTCATATAATCCTTAACATGTTTCTTGTGTTTATGTGGACAGGTAGTAGATAATGATGATTTACGACATGATTAAATCTTAGCAACTGTAAACACATGCCCATCATAACATAAAAATAATGCCCTGAATTGCATAAACATCCTATAAAATGCATCATCCACCTATTATTATGCCAAAATGAAACAAAGACTGCATTGTCAACCATGTAGGACTGTGTAAGAAGCGTCAAAACAACAACATAAAATGTGTGATATGTCTATCTCTGAGCCTCCAGTCTACAAGGGGGTCCCACCTACTAGTATAATATCATTAGAATAGTTTAAATAATAGGGCTTAAGCAATACTTTGCAGGCAAAATTCCTCGTTGTGATTTTAATCGTCAACAAACTGGCGAATCCACAGGGAAATCTATTTCCAACATATTAAGAACTCAGAATGTCTGGTTTCGGAAACCAAGTAACATCATATCAAGAAGATATAAATCAGAATGATTATGCAACAGGGGGAAGTGAGAGGATTTAATGGAAAAATGACCACGAATTTGGGAATAAGTCATGGAAAGTATTAAGTATGAGGGGGTTTATCCCTGTAAGCATAATCATTCAACCAGATTTTTCTCTTGACTTCAAGGATAAAAATTTTCTAGACTTGCTCTTTTGAATCTCAAAAGGGATGAAGAAATGGAAAGCAGGAGCAAGATGTAACCAACTATCTCATAAAACAACAGTGAAAGAAGAAAACAAATTCAATGAGCCTTCAGGGGTAACATCATAAAAACTGTGTAAGAAGATTGTTATTGATTAACAATACTTTGCAGGAGTGTCATTGTGGAAAAAATGATCCAACATTTTATTCTGACATTAATTGAAATAAAAAAAGAAAAAATAAAGAAATGTCATAACAGAAATGAAACTGCAAAATTGAAAACAACAGAAATGGAATGACATAAATGAAAACAATAGAAGAAAACTACTAAAATGAAAGAAGAATTGAAAACTAAAATACAAAACAATCTAAACAGTGTTAAACTCTTCAAGTTGGTTCCATGTAGTGTTTTAAGTGGGAACCATTAATGTTGTAGGAAAACAATCTCTCTTGTAAATTCTTTAGAATGTAAGAGTTTGCACCTAGGACAAAAGCGATCTTGAAAGGACCCAACCATAATTTTTGAAACTTTAAGTGTCTTCCCCTATTAGCATGAGTTGAATCCCACAATAGTACTTTCTCATTGAATTTAAATTTGACATTTTTGACACTCTTGTTGAAATACTTCTTAACAGTCTGGTGTCTCCTTTTTATATTACCCAAGGAAAACGTCCTTTGTTCCTCTAAAGCCAGGAGCGCATTCATCCTTTGTGAAACATTAGAAAAATTTAATTATTCAACTTGTATCATTAACCTTAAGGAGGAAAGTTCCATCTCAGTAGGAAGAATGGCTTCTTAACCATAAATAATATAGAAAGGAGTGCAACCAATGCTCACCTTGGTGGTGGTTCGATTTTTCCAAAGGACGTAAGTGAGGAGAGTTTGTCATTGATGAGCCTTTTGACAATTCTCACCAGATTCTTTTCAGTAGACTCGGTCTCCCCATTTCCTTGGGGATAATAAGATGATGAGGTAAAATGTTTAACCCCCAACTTAGCTAAAACTTGGGTCAATTTAGCAGAAATAAAAGTGGGACCATTGTCTGTAATAATTTCCAAAGGGAGACCAAATCTGGAAAATATGTTATTTTCAAGAAAAGAAATCACCTGATCATCTTTCGAATGTTTAAGCAGGAAAAATTCAACCCATTTTGTAAAATAGTCTATGGTTGTCAAAATAAAGACTTGTCCTGCTGAATACAGAGGATTAATAGGACCAATAAAATCCAATCCCCACTTTGAAAAAGGAAATTTCGGGAGGATAGGTTGTAATAACATGGCTGAAATTCGTTCTTTCCTAGCAATTTTTTGGCACTTTTCAAAAGATCTCGAAAAAACATAAGAATCATGAAAGATTGAAGGCCAATAGTATCATTTTCTAATAATCTTAAAAGGAGTGGCTTTAGCAGAAAAGTGACCTCCTACGTGAATAACATAATTTGAAGGACCATGAGTTTCTTGCAACAGTTTTTGTGCTTCCTCATTGTTTACACAGCGAAGCAACATACCATCAGCAAATATTCTAAACAATAAGTCTCCTATAATGACGTCTCTAGCAGATTCAAGACATAGCCTTCTTACTTGATGAGTGTCTAAATTATCTGGACATCTTTGGTTTTCCAAATAGTAAACCAAATTCTTATACCAAGGATGTTTAGACAAAGGAAGGGTCTGATTATCGATGTAGAATAGTGTTGATAGAGAACTATCATGTTCATCAATTTCTTCACTAGCTTCATCATGTTGAGCTAAGTGAAGGGCTAAGTCACGTCCCTTGATGGTGGTAGAAGTCATGATAGTTAAATCATGCTCATGGATATTGGAAAGACAATGTGGAAGCTTCCCTAAAAGATAAGTCTGTGAGAGAAAAAACTTGACAGCAAGTAAAGTGACTTTTACCAACATATGCTTACCTAAGATGAAGTGGTGAAATTTTTCAACGACTTTAACAAGAGAGAAAGCATGTTTTTCAATAAAAGAATATTTAAGTTCATCATCACTCAAGATTTGACTCATGTAAGCAACTGGTTTTTCATTACCTTGGTCATCACCTTTCATGAGGATAGCAGAAACTACTTCCTCTATGGAATTAGTATATATCAAAAATTCTTTCTCAAAATCCAGCTTTGCCAAAACCAGTGCGGAGCTGATTGCTTTCTTGATCCCTATAGAAGCATCTTCGACATCATCTGTCCAAGAGAAGGAACAATATTTCTTAAGAATATTATGAATTGGTTTGACCATTACAACAAAATTAGGAACAAACCTACGGACGAAGTTAATAACCCCCATAAAATCTTGAAACTCTTTCTTGGAAGTGGGAGCGGGCAGATTTAGGATAACAACAATCCTTTCGGGATCAATGCTTATTCTTGAATCATAGACAATGTATCCAAGGAGATTTCCCTTGGTAACGTCGAAAATAGACTTAGAAGGATTCAAAGAAATGCCAAATTTCCTACATCGCATGAGAACTCTTTTAAGATGACCAAAATTATCTGATTGATTCTCAGAGTATACAATTAAGTCATCAAGATAGAGCTCAATAATCGTGCCAGTCAAATCGTCAAAATCTATATGCATAGATCTTTGAAAAGTGGCACGTGCATTGGATAATAAAAAATACATACGTTCATAAGAAAAGGTTCCCCAACGAGTAATAAAGGTGGTTTTATATTTATCCTCCCTTTTTACCTTGAGTTGATTGTAACCAAAGAAATCATCAAGTAAGGACATCATCTGCGACCCTGCAACTTACTACAAAATCATTTCCATATTAGGGAGAGGAAAGTGATCTTTTATGCTAGCCCGATTTAATGCGCGAAAATCTACCCATAATTTTCTTTGACCAGTTGTTTTCTGAACGGGAACCAAATTAGAAACCCATTCTTAATACTTAAATGGAAGGATAATCCCATCCTTCAATAGTTTTTCCAACTCTTTTCGAATAGTTTCTTCCAGTGCAAGGTTGATAGGTCTTTGTTTTTTCCTAACTGGTTTTATTCCCTCCTTGGTAGGAATGGTATGTTGTATAAGAGAAGGATCAAAACCACGAATATCCTCATAAGGCCAAGAAAAAACATCTTGATATTCACCAAGAAGTTTGGAAAACTTCAATTTTTCTTCATTAGAACATTGGGCACCTATTTTAACATTCTTTGGAGACTCAGGTGTTCCAATGTTCATGGAAATGGTTTCAACCACATTCCTTTTTGGCTCCTCTTCTTTATGTTTCTCTTTGTTTCCTACATCACTCAATGAAAATGAACTTTATAGAGGAGTCAAGCCCTTAGGAATATTGTTATCTTCCATTGATATAATTTCCTTAGGCTTATAAGGTTCATTTTGAATGAAAGCACAGATGCTCTCATCACTAGGAAGACATGCCATGATTCTATATTTTCAGGGATGTGTGGACGATATAGATATTGAAAAGTACAATAAGGTCTTTGTGGTAGAAGTTGTCGATTAGGCGAGGCTGCAAAAATAGCTAACTGATCAACCATTGAGTTCAATTCCCTCTTAACATGAGTAATGTTGAAAGATAGTAGGTTTGAGATAAGTTCCCAAATAGTTTGGGTGTAGCATTTTATTAACTTGTTGCTAGGAGAGTATATCTTATGTACAAGGTTCACACCAAGCTCATAATCTCCAAAAACAGTAAGGTGACCACAACCCAAATTATAGGCATTTTCAATGCCTAGCAGTAATGCTTCGAATTCAGTGACATTGTTTGTGAAAGAAAACTCTAACCTATAAGAAAAATTATGAATTTTCCCCACGGGAGAGTACAAGATAATACCAGCTATGTTTCCTTCATTGGAGCATGAACCATCAAAGTGAATATGCCACATACCATCGTCTAAGTCAATTTTTTCCAAGGGAGGTTTATCCTCCTCAACAAATATGGAATACACCCCTAGGTCCTCTTCAATATAATTCATATTAGGCTATGGGAAACTTTCTATGTAAAGATAAATTATTTCCTATCTAAGGACTATGATGCTTTTACCATTCCGAGGAACAAATAAGTGTGTCCCATTGAGTGAGATCTATCCACCTATCAAATCTTTCCAATCACTTCCTAGGATGATTGATTATTCACTTATTGGCATATCGATTACCTGAATATTAAGGGTTGTCCTAATTTCAGGGTGCGCGCACAAAACCAAGGTCACGCCCTTGATTTCACCTATGGTCATTTGTTGTAGACTATTATAAGAGGGCATGCTTTTGGCATTTGCATTTGTATAAGACAAGCCTATCTCTTCCATAATAATCTTTGACATTACACTTGGGCCTGAACTGCCATCAATGAGGCAACAATGGGAAATATTAACCATAATCTTTACAGAAATATAAAATGGGGGATTTTTTACAGGGTGTCTAAAGTTATGTACACCTACTTTATTTATAGACAAATCCTCTTTATCTACCTCTTCAGAGAGGTTGGCTACAACAAAATATTTTCCTTCCATGAAATATTTTAGATGCCTATGTTGTTCAAGGACGACAACCATGTCCAGAAGGGTTGCATCTTCTTTGATGTTGGCCAACTGATTTAGAATGTTGTATTTGGAAGAGGGGAGAGGGAAGGTAGTTTCTTGACTGTCATGAGATTTAGGGACTTGAATAGTAGAAGTTGGTGAGGATGAGCTTGGGCTAGAAGAATTGCGGGGAGGATCACATTTTCTTTTGGGAGCATAGGATTTATTCCTAGTATTGATGATCATAACATCTTCTGGCTCTACAAAGTCTAGGAAAATGATGGTAGTTTCAGGTATCTTACCAAATGTTTTATCTCTGGAACTCTTATTTACCTCACATGTAATTTCCTCATTGTGTTCATCGCAAACGTTACACCAACTATGAGGCATGATAGCTTTAGGATGGAAACTATTTTCATTTGGATTTGTAAGGGGGGGTGCAAAAGAAGATGAAACTCCATGGGTAAGAGAGGAGACATTTCCTTTTCTCCCATACGCTATCATATGATTATTCATGTCTTGTACAAGATGTAAGAGGGTGAACATGTATGTCTGTTTAACTAAATCTCCCTTAGGAAGACCTGTTATTTCAGGTTGTTCTTGATACTCTAAACAAGTATGCAGAGAAGAACCGAGGTTATCAATGGAATTTTCGTCAAGCCTATGACTGTAGGGGGAAGGTAATGCATTATAATAATTCATGAAAGTAGCTTGGTTCTGAGGTCGAATGAGTTCAGGTATTTGATTGTATAGCTTGGTGAAATGCAAGTTGAAGGACTTGATAGTCTCACCATCCTTATAAGTGATGTTATTGTATTCTCGTAATTTCTCGGCCATGATTTTGGATTGCCCATATGTGGATTTGAACCAATAGACTAACTCCTACCAATTATATAAAATAGTAGGGGGGGAGATCAAAGAAATCGACCACAACCTTCCCTTCAAGGGAATTGAAAAATAAGAGAATACAAGTATCGTTGTCATTGGCCCCTATGTTGTGACATGCATTAGAAAATTCCACCAAGTGTTCATTCATAGTGACAGTGTTATTCCCTGAAAACCTAGGGAGATTATCTTTGAATTTAGGAAGTGGAGGAGTAGCAGGTGTTAGGTTAAGAGGGAAGGAAACATGCCATGGGGTGGTTGTATCATCTTCTTCAAACTGAAAAATCCCATACTTTTTAATGAATTTGGTGGGGTTTGTGGTAGATTGGATAGGGACTTGGTGACTATATAAGCTACCAATCACCGACGAAGCTGAATATTGAGTTGAAGAAGCACTTCCAATGACACCAGATCGACCACTGGATGCCATCATAGGTAAGGGAGAGAAAGATGAACTAGATGAATCAAACAAGGTTCTCCTTAGATCACTTTGTTGGGTTGATAATACAACGTTCCTTCTTCCTATTTTAGAAATAGGATTAATTTTAGGTGATAAACCTCTTCTTCTCCTAGAAACACAAGGGTCTAAGGACATGAAAAGAAGATCAAAATTGAAGGAAAAAGAAAGTTATGGTTGATTCTGAAGCTATCTATGCCTAGCTTCCCAATGTCCTTGGGAACTTATGTCTTGTTCAATTGCTACCCATGAATGATTAAGCTCAACCTGGGTATTAACAGTTTCTAAAATGGTGTTAAACAAGTTTAAAGAAATGTTGGTCTAATCTTGAAGACCGAGCTCAATATTAGGCTGCCTTGAAATAGGTACAGTCATTAAGAAATGAAATAGTCAAAGGATCAATATCATAAAAATACATATATTCGATGATAATCAAGCATAAAAATCAACCAGAAAGATATGGAAGATCTCCCTAGTATGGTTGCCAAATAAATGTTGAGGATAAGATATGAAATGATCTTACTCAATAATTTTCATATCTTTCTTGGCTAAATCAAAATAGACAGGAATATCACCCTATGTTTATAGCCTCAAAAATTGCTTCCTAATCCACAAGTATTGGTTAAAAGGGATTAGGCTGATTTTTTTATAAATAAAAGATTGCTGAAAAATTCAATATTTATGTAATTTTCTGAATATAATAGATGAAAAAGTAAATGTAGAGACAAAAGAAAAAATACCAAGTCAATAATTAACACATATGAGACATAAATAAATCACTTATTTCATTCCAATTAATCAAAATAATCGTTCTCTTTACAAAATTCCCTGAGGGAGTTTCGACCAAAGTCAAACTTAGATGTCCCCGATGAAAACCATACAAAAGGACTCCTGACAGAAAGTAAAAAACTGAAATTTAAAAGATGGATCAACTTTCCATAGATTGTTTCCCACTCGACTCTGCACAATATCCTTTATCAGTCATGAAATTTAATTCACAAATAGACAAGTCTACACAGACTATCAAAGATAGATCAACACCTCTGAAAAACAGGTGTTTGAATGATGTAATTTGACCTTGAATCTTGTTGTCTACAATAAGACCATGTTGTCATAAAATAGAATTAGGCTTTCAATGAATTAAATAATTAATGAAAATTGAACTATCTCAATAAAACTCAAGAGCAGACCTTAGTATGCTTTATCCTTCTACTCTCATAATGTTCATACTTCTCTTTTTGCCTTTAAGCAATCATAATTAGTTGAAGTAGTTAAACTACCTCTTTTAGTTAAGTTAACTAAAACTCAACTAATGTTTAGTTTAAGGGGGAAATTAATAAAATAATAATAAGGGTATTTAATAAATAATAACTAGTAGGTGGGACCCCTTGTAACTCCCTTTAGTTTCTTAACACACATAAACACAACTAGTTAATCAATCAAACACATCCTTCCTTGTGTCTCCCATCATCATTCTCATAATTTGAAAATTAATATCAATGATATTTGAAACCATATCCAAAAAATATGATATCCAAAATATCCAAAAATAGTGTGTTGTCCAAAAACTTCAGTAGTCAAATGTTCTCAACAATCAATAAATAAAAACACTCAAAACCCATATTTTCCACTTTGGGAGGCAATTTTACCTTTGTTTCTACTGTCTCCCTTTGATTTCTATGAATTTTCCTTAGGCTGCATGGAGCCTTTAGGCCTGATCTCACTGATAACATGAGATCAATCATCTCTCAAGTTCCTACGGGATGAAACGGATTTGGCAGAGTCACTTGAGGGAGAGGAGGGGCATCAACAACTTTTCCTTTATCAGGTGCATGGTGGGCTTCGGTTTTTAATCTCTTTCTTGCATGTGAAGACTGTACTGGTGAGTGTGGAGGGGCAGCTTGGAAAATTGGGTTAACCAGTGGATGAGGAGTAGGTAGAGACAAATTGGGTCAGCCACAATGTTGGGAGACTGTCGGCTGGATAATCTCTTTCCATCCTTCGTTTTTAGGGACTTTAGGTTGTAATGAGACATGAGGGGGCACTGGGATACCAACGATATGTGGGGGTTGGAAAGTATGCCTTTCTGGCCTAGGTTGGACCACTCCTTGTCCAATCCAGTTGAAAAATCAAGGTTGGAATAAATGGTTCAACTCTTGTGGGTCTGCATCAAAATGTATCGAAAACCTTGGCCTTCTAGGGCCCCTATTCCAATTTCCTTTTCCCATGTTATTTTGACCATGGCTTCCTCTGCTGAAGAAACTCATTCATGTATACAACGTTTATTAGCAACTAGTTTCTTCAACAAACCATACATGATATATATTTAAATATGAAACCAAGTTTTTCTCAGCAACACATTAGACTCATGGAATCCAATCCATAAAAATCGTTTAATACTTTTCAATGACGAGTGGGTGAATAAGGTTTCTGGGATATATGAGGGGTTGTATTGAGTGAAAAGTGGTAAGATGAAAGGGGGTAGATCATGGTTACTTCTCAACAAATCATCAAACAATCAACTGCATTGTAATAACAAAACATATCGATTGTAATTGATCTCTGTGCCATCCTTCAACTGCTATAATACAGAGTTTTCATTTAACTATAATTCAATTTTAAGAACATGGAGTGAATAGTGAATCTGGGAAGGTGATAGGATTTGTAATGTGCGGAAAAGTGAGAGAATGGCAGGGAAAAACGAATACTGGTCATAAAACAAATCAAGTAAAACATAACTCTATACTAAAATCAATACAAAAAAAATACCAACACCATATCAACAATCACTGTGTATCAAACTGTTCGTTGTTCCAACATTTAAATTTTCTCAAAAATTATCAATTAGAACAACCTGTGCAATCATACTTATAATCAAAACAATTTTCCATTCAACAGTCCTGTTAAGAAAATTCTTGGTTTTTAATTTCTTTCCTTTCCTTTTAAGAATTTAAAGAAAACACACAACAACATTGATCCACCTCTATCCCATAATGCATCACTAAAAAATATCATACACTGTCCATCAATTCAAAATCGGCCAATTAAAACATATGCACAGGTCCCTTTCCAAATCGAATAGACTTCCGAAACATGCCCGATTACATACATTCTTCATCATATCAACCAATAAGGTTTTGCAACGAAACCACAGTCAACATAAAACTTCGAACATCATCACTGTCGATGTAACCATTTCAAATATGCACGATGATTCAATAATATATACACAATGAACATAACTAAATACACACAATCACCAATTCCACAATTTTTTATAACCCTGATCGGGCCTACTGAAACACACAGGTGTTTCCATTTTGTAATTAAGACAACGTTGTAAGAACATAGTGAGTGGAAACATCATGAGAGGATAACATCCCCTGACTGTATATAATTAATCGTTCCCAATAGTAACTCTTCAACCAATTTAGTCATAGAAAGATGAGATAGGGACTCGATGAAAAATTCCATAACCACTCCACTTGATAAAGCAATCTTTGACAACCAAGAATATGCCCGAAGGGAGAAGAACAGTTGGGGATTTAAAATCAGGCTCTGTCACAACAAGAACAAGGAGACAATCAAGAGTGAGCTCATTCAACAATAGCACGAAGAATTGGAGGTCCTGAGAGGAATATCAACCACAGGAAAAGACCCTTTCGATACAAGCACATTAGAAAGCCATGGGGTTTCCTTATAACTCCTGGTCTGGGAAATGGAAAAACAATTAGCCACAGAGGAAACAAT
The DNA here is from genome assembly GCA_010110895.2 of Picea sitchensis. Classification (NCBI taxonomy): domain Eukaryota; kingdom Viridiplantae; phylum Streptophyta; class Pinopsida; order Pinales; family Pinaceae; genus Picea; species Picea sitchensis. The sequence continues at coordinate 20,260 of SNQJ01S0081655.1, forward strand.
GATGGGTAGGGTAGAAACACTGATGCACATAGTGCATTTTACGTTTGTAGAGGAGAGGTGAATTTCCACTGAACAGTGACAGATACCAAGAACACATAGAGGTATAGCCTCTATCTATTTTCTTAAGAGCCGAACCATTTGACAACAACATCGGTGAGGATGCATAACCCGAGATATAACTTATATCACCCCACAACCATACATCATATATATCGATGCTATGGCCACCCTAAGACTGATTCTTGAGATACTTTGGTGCCAAGACAATGAGAATGAGCCCATGACCATGAATCTGGTATGAGAAATACAAAACAATCAAATGACATTCTGAACACGACTGGATAGTGTTACACTCATGACTGTGAGGAAGCAACAGATAATAATACACAGAGTGAAACCCTCCACCATTTTAACACAGATAAATATATAACCAATTCACTTATTATCCATAGAGACCCACCATGATTTTAACCAACAGAGCAACCAGTGAATGCACAACTAAAAAAAAAAACAATTCTTTTGCTTGCAACCCGAACCATTACACAATCATTTCAGAGAGGAATAACAAGTATTTACACAGTTGCAATTCTCAGGAAAACACAAACCCAAGCATTACAAAGCCATTGTTTGTTCATACATAGAGTGTAATTCATGGGTTGGGTGAAAAAGAACCATACCTGTAGCAGAGAGCTTAAAAGGGCGAGCTGGCCGAGCATTTTCTTCCCAAGCCTGAAATGCAGAGCTTAACAACCAACAAACCGAAATGCAACAAATACAAATACTAGGGTGACAATCGATGGGGGGAGTATGGAGTGACGTGCATTTACTTCACGTCTCTTCCATATCCTATCCTATTCAATTATGAAGTACAAGATAACCAAACACTTACCATATCATTTAAACCATGTAATCAATTTCCAAACCGTTGAAATCTACGACGATATTCCTTGCCCAATGCACCACCCAAATCATTCATACGTTAACCTTTGCCAAGCTCTTATACCATACCATATGTATTGAAATGTTATATGCACCCAAAACAAATAAAATGAAAATCGCATAGCCACTAACCAACATATAATAATTAGGACTAACACTAACATCCTTTACCTTTTCATTTGCATATAATCCTTAACACAACTCAAACATAGATCCTGTCCTTTTAGGATTTATTGTCATAAGTTTCTTTCCTTTGTTTTGGTTATGTTATTACTAACATGCTTCTTGTGTGTATGTGTCTAGGTAGTAGATCATGACGATTTGTGACATGGTTAAATCATAGCAACTATAAACACATGCCCATCATAACATAAAAACAATGCCTTGAATTGAAGAAACATCCTATAAAATGCATCATCCACCTATTACTATGCCAAAATGAAAGAAAGACTGCATTTTCAACCATGTAGGACTATTTAAGCAGCGTCGAAACAACAACAAAAAAATGTGTGATATGTCTATCTCTGAGCCTCCAGTCTACAAGGGGGTCCCACCTACTAGTATTATATCATTAGCATAGTTTAAATAACAGGGCTTAAGCAATAATTTGCGGGAAAAATTCCTTGTTGTGATTTTAATTGTCAACAAACTGGCGACTCCATAGGGAAATATGTTTCCAACAGATTAAGAACTCAAAATGTCTGGTTTCACAGACCAAGTAACATCAGATCAAGATGATATAAATCAAAATGATTATGCAACAGGGGGAAGTGAGCGGATTTAATGGAAAAATGACTGGGAATTTGGGAATTAATCATGGAAAGTGTTAAACATGAGGGGGTTTATACTTGTAAGCATAATCATTCAACCAGAATTTTCTCTTGACTTCAAGGATAAATTTTTTCTAGACTTGTTCTTTTGAATCTCAAAATGAATGAAGAAATGGAAAGCAGGAGCGGGATGTAACCAACTATCTCATAAAACAACAGTGAAAGTAGAAAACAAATTCAATGAGCCATCAGGGGTAACATCATAATAGCTATGTAAGATCGATTGTTATTGATTAACAATAATTTGCAAGAGTGTCGTTGTGGAAAAACTGATCCAACATTTTATTCTGACATAAATTGAAATAAAAAAAAAAAAGCAAAAAGAAAGAAATTTTATAACAGAAATGAAACTGCAAAATTGAAAACAACAGAAATGGAATGACAGAAATGCAAACAACAGAAGAAAACTACTAAAATGAAAGCATGACTGAAAACTAAAATACAGAACAATCCAAATGGCGTTAAACTCTTCAAGTTGGTTCCACATAGTGTTTTAAGTGGGAAAATTTAGTGTTGTAGGAAAACAATTGCTCTTGTAAATCCTTTAGATTGTAAGAGTTTGCACCCAGGACAAAAGCAATCTTGAAAGGAGCCAACCATAGTTTTTGAAACTTTGAGTGTCTTCCCCTATCAAAATGAGATGAATCCCACAACAATACTTTCTTATTGATTTTAAATTTGACAGTTTTGACACTCTTGTTGAAATGCTTCTTAACAGTCTGTTGTCTCATTTTTATATTACCCAAGGCAAACGTCCTTTGCTCCTCTAAAGCCAGGAGTGCATTTATCCTTTGTGAAACATCAGAAGAATTTAATTATTCGACTTGTAGCATTAAACTTAAGGAGGAAAGTTCCAGCTCAGTAGGCAGAATATCTTCTTGACCATAAACAAGATGGAAAGGACTCCAAGCAGTGCTCACGCTGGTGGTGGTTCGATCTACCCAAAGGGAGTAAATGAGGAGAGTGTGCCATTGACGAGGCTTATCTTCGATGAGCCTTTTGAAAATTCTCACCAGATTCTTATCGATAGACTCGGTCTGCCCATTTCCTTGGGGATAATAAGTTGATGAGGTAAAAATTTTAACCCCCAACTTAGCTAAAAATTGGGTTGGCTTAGCAGAAATAAAAGTGGGACCATTGTCTGTAATAATTTCCAAAGGGAGACCAAATCTAGAAAAGATGTTATTTTCAAGGAAAGAAATCACCTGATCATCTATCGAATGTTCAAGAGGGATAGCTTCAACCCATTTTGTAAAATAGTATGTTGTTGTCAAAATAAATACTTGTCCTACTGAATACGGAGGATTAATAGGACCAATAAAATCCAATCCCCACTTTGAAAAAGGAAAGTCTAGGAGGACAGGTTGTAATGGCATGGCTGAAAGGAATTCTTTCCCAACAAATTTCTGGAACTTGTCACAGATCTCGAGAAAACATAAGAATCATGAAAGATTGAAGGTCAATAGTATCCTTTTCTAATAATCTTAAGAGCATTGGTTTTAGCAGAAAAATGACCTCCTACGTGAATAACAATATTTGTAGAACCATGATTTTCTTGCAACAGTTTTTGTGCTTCCTCATTGTTTACACATCGAAGCAACATACCATCAACAAATATTCTAAACAAGAAGTCTCCTATAATGAAGTATCTATCATATTCAAGATGGAGCCTTCTTCTTTGATGAGTGTCTAAGTTATCTGGACATCTTTGGTTTTGAAAATAGTAAACCAAATTCTTATACCAAGGATGTTCAAACACAGGAAGGGTTTGATTATCAATGTAGAACAGTGTTGGTAGAGAACTATCTTGTTCATCAATTTCTTCAATAGTTTCAGCATGGTGAGCTAAGTGAAGGGCTAAGTCACGTTCCTTGATGGTGGTAGAAGTCATGATAGTTAAATCATGCTCCTAGATTTTGGAAAGCCAATGTGAAAACTTCCCTTAAAGATAAGTCTGTGAGAGGAAAAACTTAACAGCAGGTAAAGAGGCTTTTACCAACGTATGCTTACCTAAGATGAAGTGGCAAATTTTTTCAACAAATTTAACAAGAGATAAAGCATGTTTTTCAATAAAAGAATATTTAAATTCATCATGAGACAAGATTTGACTCATGTAAGCAATTGGTTTTTCATTACCTTGGTCATCACCTTGCATGAGGATAGAAGAAATTGCTTCCTCTATGGCTTTAGCATATATCATAAATTCTTTCTCAAAATCCAGCTTCGAGAAAAATGGTGTGGATCTGATTGCTTTCTTGATCCCTACAAAAGCATATTTGACATCATCTGTCCAAGAGAAGGAATGATCTTGCTTAAGTAGATTATGAATTAGTTTGACCATTACAACAAAATCAGGAACAAACCTACGGACAAAGTTAATAACCCCCATAAAAACTTGAACCTCTTTCTTGGAAGTGGGAGCAGGAAGATTTAGGATAGCAACAATCCTTTCAGGATCAATGATTATTCCTGAATCAGAGACAATGTGTCCAAGGAGCTTGACCTTGGCAACGTTGAGAATATACTTACAAGGATTTAGACAAATGCCAAATTTCCTGCATCGCATGAGAACTCTTTTAAGATGACCAAAATGATATGATCGGTTCTTAGAGTATACAGTGAAGTCATCAAGATAGATCTGAATAATCTTGCCAATCAAATCATCAAAATCTATCTGCATATCTCTTTGAAAAGTGGCACCTGCATTGGATAAACAAAAAGACATACGTTCATAAGAAAAAGTGCCCCAACGAGTAATAAAGGTGGTTTTATATTTATCCACCCTTTTTACCTTGATTTGATTGTAACCAGATAAATCATCAATTAAGGACATCATCTGCAGCCCTGCAACTTACTGCAAAATCATTTCCATATTAGGGAGAGGAAAGTGATCTTTTATGCTAGCCTGATTTAATGCGCAAAAATATATGCATAATCTGATTTGACCAGTTGTTTTCTGATTGGGAACCAAATTAGAAACCCATTCTAAATACTTAACCAGAAGAATAATCCCAACCTTCAAGAGTTATTCCAACTCCTTTCGAATAGTTTCTTCCAGTGTAGGGTTGATAGGTCTTTGTTTTTGCATAACTAGTTTTATTCCCTCCTTGATAGGAATGGCATGATGTATAAGAGCATGATCAAAACCATGAATATCCTCATAAGACCAAGAAAAAACATCTTGAAATTCACCAGGTAGTTTGGAAAAATTCAATTTTTCTTTATCAGATCATTGGGAACCTATTTCAACATTCTTTGGAGACTCGGGTGTCCTGATGTTCAAGGAAATGGTTTCACCCAACTTCCTTTTTTAATCCTCTTCTTTATGTTTCTCTTTTTTGCCTACATCACTCGATGAAAATGAACTTTCTAGAGGATTCAAGCCCTTAGGAATCTTGTTACCTTCCATTGATATAATTTCCTTAGGCTTATAAGGTTCATTTTGAATGAAAGCACATATGCTCTCATCACTAGAGAAGACCTACCATGATTCTATATTGTCAGGGATGTGTGGATGATATAGATATTGAAAAGTACAATCAGGTCTTTGTGGCAAAAGTCGTTGATTAGGCGAGGCTGCAAAAACAGCTAACCAATCATCCATTGAGTTCAATTCCCTCTTAACATGAGTAATGTTGAAATATAGTAGGTTAGAGATAAGAGCCCAAATAGTTTGGGTGAAACATTTCATTAACTTGTTTCTAGGAGAGTATATCTTATGTACAAGGCTCACATAAGCTCGGAATCTCCAAAAAATGTAAGGTGACCACAACTCAAATTATAGGCATTTTCAATGTCTAGCAGTAATGCCTTGAATTCAACGACATTGTTTGTGAAAGAAAACTCTAACCTATACGAAAAATTATGAATTTTCCCCATAGGAGAGTACAATATAATACCAACTTTGTTTTCTTCATTGGAGCATGAACCATCAAAGTGCATATGCCACATACCGTTGTCTAAGTCGATTTTTTCCAAGGGAGGGTTATCCTCCTCAACAAATATGGAATACACCCCTAGGTCCTCTTCGATAAAATTCACATTAGGCTATGGGACACTTTCTATGTAAGGAGAATCTCTTCCCTCTCTAAGGACTATGATGGTTTTACCGTTCCGAGGAACAGATAAGTGTGTCCTGTCCAGTGAGAGGTATCCACCTGTCAAATCTTGCCAATCTCTTCCTAGGATGATTGAGTAGTTGCTTACTGGAATATCGATTACCTGAATATTAAGGGTTTCCCTAATTTCAAGGTGCGCACACAAAACCAAGGTCACGCCCTTGATTTCATCTATGGTCGTTTGCTGCAGACTATTATAAGAGAGAATGCTTCTGGTATTTTCATTTTTATAAGACAAGCCTAGCTCTTCCACAACAATCTTAGACATTACACTTGAGCTCGAATTGCCATCAGTGAGGCAAAAAAGGGCAATCTTATCCATAATTTTTACATAAATATAAAACGGGGTTTTTTTTACAGGGTGTCTAAAGTTATGTACACCTACTTTATTTACAGATGAATCCTTTTCATCTACCTCTTCAGAGAGGTTGGATATAGCGAAAGCTTTTCCTTACATAAATTGTCTTAGATGCCTCTATTTTTTAGGGATGAAAACCATGTCCAGAAGGGTTGCATTTGCTTTGATGTTGGCCAACTGATTTAGAATGTTGTATTTGGAAGAGGGGAGAGGGGAAGTAGTTCCTTGACTGTCAGGAGATTTAGGGACCTGCACAGTAGCAGCTAGTGAGGATGATCTTGGGCTAGAATAACTGTGGGGATGACCATATTTTCTTTTGGGAGTATAGGATTTATTCTTAGTATTGATGATCATGACATCTTCTAGCTCTACAAATTCTAGGACAATGATGGTAGTTTCGTGTCTCTTACCAAATATTTTATCTCTAGCACTCTTCGTTTCCTCACATGTACATTCCTAATGGTGTTCCTCGCAAAAGTTACACCAACTACAAGGCATGATAGCTTTAAGCTGAAAACTATTTTCATATGGATTTCTAAAGGGGGGTGCAGAAGAAGATGAAGCTCTAGGGGTAAGAGAGGAGACATTTCATTTTCTCTCATATTCTATCATACGATTATTCATGTCTTGTACAAGCTGTAAGAGGGTGGACATGTCTATCTATTTAACTAAATCTCCCTTAGGAATACCTATTATTTTAAGTTGTTCTTCATACTCTAAACAAGTATGGAGAGAGGAATCGAGGTTATCAATGGCCTTTTCCTCAAGCCTATGATGGTAGGGGGAAGGTAATCCATTATAATAAAGCATGAAAGTGGCTTGGTTCTGAGGCCGAATGAGTTCAAGGATTTTATTGTATAGCTTGGTGAAACACAAGTTGAAGGACTTGATACTCTCACCATCCTTAAAATCGATTTTATTTGATGCAGGAGCATCAAACAAAGCCAAAGCACGCGCCTAACCAAAGGAGCAACTGGACGCACAGATGGAAAAAGAGCACATTTTTATGAACAACGTTTTGAATTTTGAACTTAAAAGCATTAATGTAATAGTTAGGAGGAGCGTACTTGCATTTATGTTTTGAATATAGGAATAGATCTGGGGGGATTACTCCCATCTATCAAATTGTAATAGGCATTTAAGTCTATTAATGAAAGTAGGTAGATTGGAATTAAGAGATTAGACAGTTTAGAGTGTAGGAGGGAAAACAGATATAGACACCCTCACTCTTGAATTATTGTATCATTAGAATAGAAGAGAAAAAAAAGAGTCGTAGTAGAGATTTGTAGAGAAGAACCCATGTACAGGAGTATTTGAGTTAATATATGAATCTTTGACTCAGATTTCATGGTGTTATGATGTTTGTTGTTTACATATGTTGAATGGTATGCTTACAGTTGTTTTATTCTCTCTATTATGCCTTTGTTGTTATTTTGTGTTGAATGTATGATTTCATGTTGAATGTATGAAGTCTAAGAGAGAAGAATGATTTTCAATTGTTTCTCTTCCTGAGAGAGTTCCTGCAAGGAGTGTAGTGAACGTCCGCAAGGTGTGCATTGACGAAGGTTTGAGTTTTATCTCAGAAAGATCAGGAAGGATACCATTGTTCTCATTCCAGTAGAAGTGCAGGTGAATCACAGAAGCTGTGCAAGGTGTGCGCAGGCTATTTAAAGCCTTAGAATTTATCAACTAGGTTGAAGAGTGAAGGACTTTTGTTGCCGAGAGTGCACAGAGTCGAAGAATCAAATACACAGAAGTATTCGAAAGATTTCCACAAAGAGTGCATGCAGGAGTCCTTTCGAGACTTGAGGTTGAAATAGAAAGCTCAGGAGGATCAATGCCTTTGAAGTATTCAAAGGAATACGGGGAGATGAATCATCGCACAGAAGTTAAGTTTAGTGGAAGGACACCAAATCAGTTTGGCTAGTGAAGTCATTGAGGAGTAAATCAGGTGGTCAGAATTATCCGAGGAAAACTCGTGAAATCACGTCGATCGTTGGATCTCACAGATCTGTGAGAAATTTAAGGCTGAGTGCCTTTTAGCATTCAGAAAGATCAAGGGAAGTAACGACCATTGGATGAGAAGCATCAGGAGTCATTGAGCTTGCACTCGAAATCTGATATTTCGGGTTTCGGAGTTTGGAGTGGCATGTGATTTTGTAGTCATTGCATCACAAACTCTCGGTACGTGAAATCGTGCCAGCCATTGGATCAGGGGAGGTTCACAACCATTGATCCTATTTGAAGTGAAACATCGACATTTCAGTATTTCGGGGTTCGGCATACTGGGAATCCTGATGACAAGGAACCAGGACCTTAGCATTGAAAATACTGAAGTCGCGAAATGCGACGTGCCTTTGGTGTGAAACATCGGCATTTCGGTATTTCAGGGTTCGGCATACCGGGAATCCTGGTGACAAGGAGCCGGGACACAGTGGAGTGGAAATCCTGAAGTTGCGAAATGCGACAAAACTTTTGTGTGGAATTTTGGGATTTCGGCGCTTCGGGTTTTGGGGTTTCAGGAGTTGAGAGGTAGAGTTGCATGGTCACATAACTCCCGAAATCACAAAAAGGAAAAAAGTTGAAAGGTGGGTCCTAAACATTTGTCAAAGGGTACATGCGACGGAAGTCAAAGGGGTGGTCAAGCTTCGGGGAAAATCCCGAAAGACCTTTGATCTTGCCAAAGGGGGGAAAATTTTGGAAACCGGGAAATCATAAGGAAGGAGGAATGAGTGTTGGTCGTTCACTCAAGTCCCAAAAAGCCAAAATAAGTGGCAACAAGAGGCGTGTGTTCGGCGCATTGAAGGAGTCAACCCTCGTTGACATTTTGGGTTTCAGAGGTTGAAGAGACAAGGGGATCGACATCAAGATTCACGAAATCGCAAAATCTGAAATATTGAAGGGGGAAAAGCCGATCACATTTATTGGTCAGCTGTGGAGTTGATGCCTGGTGTTTGATCACGTGGGCATACCTATAAAGACCTATGGAAAACACTGTTGTGTGTGTATGGGATTCCTTGTGGAGGAATCGAAAAGTCAATTAGACTCAGGGGCAGATTTAGAACGATCATGCATGGATCTTGGCCCGAGGGTCGAGGTCTGCACCATTATTGTATTCCCTTAATTCCTCAGTTGGGCTTTTGGATTGACCATAGGTGGATTTGAACCAATAGAATAACTCCTCCAAAGTAGATAAAATCTTAGGGGGGATATCAAATAAATTGGCCACAACCTTCCCTTCAAGGGAATTGACAAATAAGCACATGCAAGTATCATTTTCATTGGCCCCTATGTTGTGACAGGAATTAGAAAATGCCACCAAGTGTTCATTCGTAGTGACAATGTTATTCCCTGGAAACCTAGGGAGATTCTCTTTAAATTTAGGAAGTGGACAAGTAGTAGGTTCCAAGTTAAGAGGGGAGGAAACATGCCACGGGGTGGTTGTAGCATCTTCCTCAAACTGAAAAAGACCATACTTTTTAATGACTTTAGTGGGGTTTGTGGTAGATTAGGCAGGGAATTGGTGACTATATAAGCTACCTATCCCTAACGATGCTGAAGATTGATATGAAGAAGCACCTTCAGTGCCACCAGAGCCACCACTAGATGCCATCTTGTGGATAATAGGTAAGGGAGAGAAAGACAAACTGGATGAATTAGACAAGGTTCTCCTTAGATCACTTTGTTGGGTTGATAACACAATGTTCCTTCTTCCTATTTCAACAATAGGATTAATTTTGGGTGATAAACCCGTTCTTCTCCTAGAAACACGAGGGTCTAAGGACATGAAAAGAAGATCAAAACTGAAGGAAAAATAAAGTTATGGGTGATTCCTAAGTTGTCTATGCCTATATTCTCAACATTCTTGGGAACTTATGTCTTGTTCAATTTTTTCCCATGAACGATTAAGCTCAACTCGGGTATTGGCAGTGTCTAAAATGGTCTTAAACAAGTTTAAAGAAATGTTGGTTTGATCTTGAAGACCAAGCTCAGTATTAGGCTTCCTTGCAATAGGTACAGTAATTAAGAAATGAAATAGTCAAAGAATCAATATAAAAAAAATAGATATATTCGATGATAATCAAGCATAAAGATCAACCAAAGAGATATGGAAGATCTCCCCAGTATGGTCGTCAAATAGATGTTGAGGAAAATATATGAAATGATCTTACTCAAGCATTTTCAGATCTTGCTTGGAAAAATAAATATAGATGGGAATATCACCCTATGTTTATAGCCTCAAAAATTGTTTTCTAATCCACAAGTATTGGTTACAAGGGCTTAGGCTGATTTTCTTATAAATAAACGATTGCTAAAAAAATCAATATTTATGTAATTTTCTGAATATAACAGATGAAAAAGTAAATGTAGAGATAGAAGAAAAAATACCAAGTCAATAATTAACACATATGAGACAGAAAGCAATCGCTTATTTCATTCCAATTAATCAAAATAATCATTCTCTTTACAAAATTACCCGATGGAGTTTGGACCAAAGTCAAACATAGAGGTCTCTGATGAAAACTATACAAAAGGACTTCTGACATAAAGTAAAAAAATGAACTTTAAAAGATGGATCCGCTCACCACAGACTGCTTCCCACTCGACTCTACACAATATCCTTTATCAGTCATGAAATTTAATTCACAAACAGACAAGTCTACACAGACTATCAAAGATAGATCAACACCTCTAAAAAACAAGTGTCTCAATGATGTAATTCAGCCTTGAATCTTGATGTCTACAATAGGACCCTGATGTCATAAAAGAGAATTAGGTTTTCAATGAATTAAAGAATGAATGAAAAATGAACTATCTCAATAAAACTTAAGAGCATACCTTAGTATGTTTTCTCCTTCTATTCTCCTCTTGTTCCTCCTTCTATTTTTTCCTTTAAGCAATCATAATTAGTTGAAGTAGTTAAACTACCTCTTTTAGTTAAGTTAACTAAAAATCAACCAACTTTTAGTTTAGGGGGGAAATTAATAAAATAATAATAAGGGTCTTTAATAAATAATAACTAGTAGGTGGGACCCCTTGTGACTCCCTTTAGTTTCTTAACACACATAAACACAACTAGTTAATCAATCAAACACATCCCTCCTTGTGGCTCCCATCATCATTCTCATAATTTGAAAATTAATATCAATGATATTTGAAACCATATCCAAAAAATGTAATATCCAAAATATCCAAAAATAGTGTGTTGTCCAAAAACTTCAGCAGTCAACTGTTCTCAACAATCAATAAATAAAAACACTCAAAACCCATATTTTCCACTTTGGGAGGCAATTTTACCTTTGTTGCTACTGTCTCCCTTTTATTTCTATGAATTTTACTTAGGTTGTGTGGATCCTTTAGGCATGATATCACTAATAACATGAGAGAAATCATCTCTCAAGTGAATGCGGGATGAAATGGATTTGGCAGAGTCACTTGAGGGAGAGGAGGGGGCAACGACAACTTTTCCTTTATCATGTGCATGGTGGGATTCGGTTTTTAATATCTTTCTTGCGTGGGAATACTGTATTGGTGAGTGTGGAGGGGTGTCTTGGACAATTGGGTTAATCGGTGGAGGAGGAGTAGGTAGAGACAAATTGGGCCAGCCACGATGTTGGGAGACTGTCGGGTGGACAATCTCTTGCCATCCATCATTTTCAGGGACTTCAAGTTGTAATGAGACATTATGGGGCACTGGGATACAGGGGAAATGTGGGTGTTGGAAAGGAGGCCTTTCTAGCCTAGGTTGGACCACTCCTTGTCCAATCCAGTTGAAAAATCCAGCTTGGAATAGATGGTTCAACTCCTGTGGGTCTACATCAAAATGTATCGAAAACCTTGGCCTTCTAGGACCCTTGTTCCAATTTCCTCTTCCCCTGTTATTCCGGCCATGGCTTCCTATGGTGAAGAAACTCATTCATGTATGCAGTGTTTATTAGCAAATAGTTTCTTCAACAAACCATACATGACATATCTTTAAATATGAAACAAATTTTGGGTTAACAACACATCAGACTCATGAAATCCAATCCATAAAAATCGTTTAATACTTGTCAATGAGCAGGGGGTGAATAAGGGTTTTGGGATATATGAGGGGTTGTATTGAGCAAAAAGTGGTAAAATGAAAGGGGGTAGATCATGGTGACTTCTCAACAAATCATCAAACCATCAACTGCATTGTAATAACAAAACATATCCTTCTCAACAAATCATCGTCCATCAACCGTATTGTAATAACAAAACATATAAACTATAACCCATCTATGTGTCATCCTTCAATTATAATTAAATGAAAACTTTGTATTATGCTATAACTAATTTTTAAGAACAAGGTGTGAATAGTGAATTTGGGAAGGTGAGGGGATTTGTAATTTGCAGAAAAGTGAGAGAATGGGGAGGGAAAAAATAAATATTGTTCATAAAACAAAACAAGTAAAACATAACTTTGTACTAAACTCAATACAAAAAAATACCCAACACCATATCAACAATCACCGTGTATCAAACTGTTCGTTGTCCCAACATTTAAATTTTCTCAAAACTTCTCAATTAGAACAACATGTGGAATCATACTCATAATTGAAACACCTTTTCCATTCAACAGTCTTATTAAGAAAATGTTCATTTTAATTTTATTTCCTTTTCCTTTAAGAATTTAAAGAAAACACAACAACAACATTGCTCCACCTCTATCCCATAATGAAATACTAAAAAATATCATACATTGTCCATCAATTCACAATCAGCCAATTAAAAACATATGCACAGGTCCCTTCCAAATCGAACAGACTTCCAAAATGTGCTTGATTACATACATTCTTCATCATATCAGCCAATAAGGTTTTGCAACAAAACCATAGTCAACATAAAACTTTAAACCTCATCACTGTCGATGTAACCACTTCCAATATGCACAATGATTCAATAATATATACACAGTGAACATAACCAAATACACACAATCACCAATTCCATAATTTTCTATAACCCCGATCAGGCCTAGTGAAACACACAGGTGTTTCCATTTTGTAATTAAGAAAACGTTGTAAGAACACAGTGAGTGGAAACATCACGAGAGGATAACAACCCCTGACTGTATATAATTACTCGTTCCCAATCATAAATCTTCAACCAATTTAATCATATAAAGATGAGATAGGGACTCAACGAAAAATTCCATAACCACTCCACTTGATAAACCAGTCTTTGACAACCAAGAAGATGATTGAAGGGAGCAGGACAATTGGGGATTTAAAATTAGTCTCTGTCACAACCAATACAAGGATATAATCAAGAGAGGGTTTTCATTCAACAATAGCATAGAGAACTGGAAGTCCTCATAGCCATATCTACCATGGGAAAATACCCTTTCAATACAAGCATAGTAGAAAGCCACAGGGTTTCCTTATAACTCCCAGTCTCGGTGATGGAACAATAGTTAGCCACAGAGGAAAAAACGATGGGTAGGGTAGAAAACATGATGCACATAGTGAATTTTACATTTACAGAGGAGAGGCGAATGTCAACTAATCAAATGACATACTGCTGAACACATAGCAGTATAACCTTTGTCTATTTTCTTAAGAGATGAACCATTTGACAACAACATTGGTGAGGATGCATAACCCGAGAGATATAAACTATATCACCCCACAACCATACATCATATATATCGACGTTATGGCCACCCTATGACCAATTCTTGAGATACTTTGGTGTCAAGACACTGAGCCCACGACCACGTCTCTGGTATGAGAAATACACAAAAACCAAATGGAAGTCTTAACACAACTGGATAGGTTTACACTCATGACTACGAGGAAGAAACTGGCAATAATACACATAGCAAAACCCTCCACCATTTAACATAGATAAATATATATAACCAATTCACTTATTATACACAGAGACCCACCATGATTTTAACCAACAGAGAAACTAGTGAATGCATAACTCAACCAAAACCAATTCTTTTGTTTGCAATCCTCGAACCATTACACGCCTATTTCCAAAGAGAAATAACACGTATTTACACAGTTGCAATTCTTAGGAAAATACAAACCCAAGCATTACCGAGCCATTGTTTGTTCATACACGTAGTTTAATTCATGGATGGGGTGAAAAAAAAAACCATACCAGAGCGTAGAGCTTAAAAGGAAAAGTTGGCCAAGCGTTCTTCTTCCCAAACCCGAAATGTGGAGCTTAACCACCAACATACCTAAATACAACAAGGAACAATACTAGGGTGATGGCCTGATGGGGGGAGTATGGATTGACGTGCATTTACTGCATGTCAATTCCATCTTCTATCTTATTCAATTATGAAGTACAATACAACCAAACAATCACCATATCATTTAAACCATGTAATCAATTTCTAAACCATTGAAATCACACGTATATTCCTACCCAATGCTAGCCACCCAAATCATTCATACTTAACGCTTCCAAGCCCTTATGCCATACCATATGTATTGAAATGTTATATGTGCCCAAACAAATAAAATGAAAATCACATAGCCACTAACCAAACATATAATAGTTAGGACTAACACTAATATCTTTTACCTTTTCATTTGCATATAATCTTTAACATAACTCAAACATAGATCCTTTCCTTTTGTGGATTTTTTCATAAATTTCTTTCCCTTTGTTTTGGTTATGTTATTATTAACATGTTTCTTGTGTGTATGTGTCCAGGTAATAGATCACAATTCTTTTTGACATGGTTAAATCATAGCAACTGTAAACACATTCCCATCATAACATAAAAATAATGCCTTGAATTGCAGAAATATCCTATAAAATGCATCATCCACCTATTACTATGCCAAAATGAAAGAAAGACTGCATTTTCAACCATGTAGGACTGTGTAGGAAACATCAAAACAACAAAAAAATATGTGATATGTCTATCACCGAGCCTCCAAATATAAGGGGTCCACCTACTAGTATTATATCATTAGTATTAGTTTGAATAATAGGGCTGAAGCAATACTTTGTGGGCAAAATTCTCAAGCTATGATTTTTAATCATTAACAATACCATTTGTTTCCCTTTGTTTTGAGCAGT
Source organism: Picea sitchensis (assembly GCA_010110895.2). Lineage (NCBI taxonomy): Eukaryota > Viridiplantae > Streptophyta > Pinopsida > Pinales > Pinaceae > Picea > Picea sitchensis. Next base: position 35,577 of record SNQJ01S0081655.1, read on the forward strand.
AATAAAAGGATGTTTGCATAAGCATATATTCCTCCTTCTTCTACTTTTATTACTCATGCTTCCTTTTACAAACTTTCGTGGGTTATTTATTTTGTTTGTAAAGGGTATCTTCTTCCCTATTTTGTCTAGAATTCTCCACTAGGCCACTTCTACAAAAATGTGCTTTGTGCCCATATTTGTTGCACTTATAACATACAACATTGTAATCAAATAATGGAGAAAATGAATTATAGTTTATATTTGAGAACTCCTAAGTACTTATGTTTTTGTTCCATACATGAATATTTATTTCATATTCTCTAGAATCTATTGCTTTATGACCAAAGTGATTGTAAGAAAAAAAATAACCAAGAAATAGGTTTTGGTGAATTCAAGTTGTGCAAGACCATCTTTGTGGTAAATATCTTCTAAATATTTTCTTGTTGTACTTGGGAGGAATGTCAATTTTCTATGGAACATCATTTTCTCTATTCTTGTTTTCTTCGTCACTGATGGATATTTTGAGTACATAAACATAGCTTTTATATTTCTCTTCATTTACTCTCTGGTGGTTCCCATATCCTTTCTCTAATCTTCTTTGGTGGTCATATTACTCTTATCATAACCAAGACTAATTTCAATGAGTGGTGATATTTGGCATTTTATGATATCATGTATCTCGCTCTTTTCAAACTTCGTTTATTCAACTGAAAGGGCTTGAATTCTCCAATTCCTCTTCTTGAAGAATCACATTTTTAGATTCCGGCCAAGTAATTTCCTTCATTTTCCTTCAATTGGATTTGCACCACTTCTTCTGTCCTTTTTAACTCTTCTAGTTGAATCTTTAGAATGATAATACCTTTCCTCAAAATTTCTCTTCTGCCTTTGTAACATTTTTTCTTCCAGACAAGATCCCTCCTTCTTTTCATATTTCTAACAACTTATCCCTTTGTTTCAAATTCTTTTCTTAAGCTTATTTATTTCACTTATGGCACAAATTAGTTCTTTTTCAAGATCTACTTCATGTTTCACATTTTCCTCTTTGAATCCATCATTTTTTTTCCCTCTGTCATACCATTTTCCTCAAGTATTAATTTCCATTTCCACATATGTGATCCCGAGATATACCTACCAATGGTTAGATTGTTTCCTAAGGAATTGGATTTGATACCAATTGTTGAGAGCGCACTATTGATTAATTATTGTGTTGGTTTTCACTAATGTCAACCCTTGAAGAAAGTCCGGTAGCTTAATTTCAACAGCACAAAGGTTTGGGTAATGGACCCAAGTTTGTTTCATGGCTAATGAAAAGGAGCTTGAAATATTTGTAGGTATGAATATTCTATATGGATATTACATGTCATGCCATTTCCTCGTAGGTTGTGGAACTTCACATAACTCCCTACGCTAGAGAGTTATGGCCATGGAAGTTGGAGAACCCTCATGAGTCATCTAGGAAGCCCCAAAAAGGTCAAAGTAGTCGAGGATTGCAAAGAATAAATTATCTAAATAATAAAGTGAAGTGGATGAGTGTACTATAAGTCAAAGTGGATACAAAAGAAATTCTTAAATAATAAATAATAAATAATAAAATTTAATGGATAAATTACTAAGTGGGATAAGTGGTTAGAAGTGGGTTAGCCTTTTAAAATAAGGAAAGTGGGTTAAGATGGTTAGAAGGCAATTTAAATAACAAAGTGAAGTGGGATGAGTATACTATAAGTCAAAGTGGATATAATTTTTTATTTAAATAATAAAGTAATGGAGAAATTACTAAGGACAAGTGGTTAGAAGTGGTTAGCCCCCGATAAGGAAAGGGTTAAGATGTATTAAGGTAACCCCTTTGAGGAAGCTGCTACATGAAAGTATAAATAAGAGGCATGGGGTCTCTCATGTTTAATCATAATTGAGTATATTGAATATCTAAAAGTGAACAAGGTAACCACGTGGATATCTAAGATGAATCTCAGAGGGAAGTTGAAGTAAAGAAGGCCTAAATTCAAGTGAGGAGGATAAATTCATTTTGATGATGCTTCTAAGGTATGTTATCGCGTGTCATATCACCATTTTCACAATAAACTTTTTTAGAATGATTCTGACCTTGAAATTGGATAGGTTGAGGAAACATAATCCAAGTATCTATGACAAAGATTTCATCTTGTGGGTCGTTTTTATTTTGGAGTTACACTCCATGGAAAATAGGGGTTTGTGGCTGGGGTCCCCGAACTAATCTAAAACAAGTGTTTCGGTAAAAATGTCATAAATTATCTGGCAAAGATCCAAATTCATTAAGACTAAATGTACTAGAGCCAGGAGTACAGTCTAAAGTATTATGTGTAAAATTTTCGTGTCCATACAACAAATATTTTGTGCTGGGCACTCTGCCAAAGTTCACTCTAGAATGTTTTCTAATTCAACAAGGTATGTCATTTTTGTTAGAACTCCTTTACTGAGAGGTTCCAAGTAGAAAACTACAAGAATTCCACAAAAGTCACTAAATAAAATTGTGTACTACTTTCATATCTTTATTCATTATAGGTACATGGTTAGTGATTATTTCAAGTTAGGTTGTTTGACTAATCCAAAATTAGTCATGTGGAGTACTTAAAAGCAAAGTTTGATGAAAAATGCTAGTCTCGTGTTGTTATAGTTAAGGAAGGCCTGTAGGTATCATATAACACGTAGTCTATACAGAAGTTACAACCAATTTGGATGATGAAATTGATGAGGGATTTTGCTTGAGGTACATGTTGGGTACATGGTTGGAGACAAGTAGTTGATGACAGCCATAGATGAGGGGTGTATAGTTGATGATGTTGGTGCAATTCCTTATGAGTCATAGTTTGCGGTTCTTGATGCATGATCGATACATATTTGATGCATGGCTGATGCACCCTGTTTATGGTACAGTTGATTATAGGTTGCTTGATAGGTTATTGCGGGATAGGTTATTTGTATACGTTTGGTGCATGGTTGATGATTTGTTTATGGTAGAGGTTGAGGTACAAGCAATGTATGGGTACGTTGGCATAGGTTATTGTACAAAGTTGTTACGTGTTGATTACAGTTGATTGGTACAGTTTACAACAAGATATCTCACAAAGGTAGTGTGACAGCATTCCACTATTATAATTCTATGTCGTGGTGTTTGTAGCCACATTCCAGTTGTAGACAAAAAACATATGGATTTGTATCCTCCTTCCGGGTTGGTTTCAAAGAATTAGGGAGTTGGAGCCTCATTCTAGTTTCAGCTAGAAAACAAAAGAATTTCATGCTTCATGTTACATATGAACATGAAGCATGAAATTCTTTTGTTTTCTAGCTGCAACTAGGGGATTGGAGCCTCCTCCAGCCAGCAGCTTGGAAAACAAAGGAAGTTGGTTCCTTCCAAAGGAATTTAATTCTTAAAGACATTATAAGAAAAACCATTATGTAAGTTTTCTCCCCACTTTGGTTTTCCCCCACGAAAAACACCAAAGAATCGTGCAGCATGATTGTTCATTTGTTCATTGTTTATTTTACTATTCAACTATTGGATGACAATTCTACATTGATATAACAATTTCATTTTGTATTAAAGGATTATTTCTCTATTACTGATTCACCCCCTCTCACAATAATCCAACAATTGGTATCAAAGCCGGTTCTTCAAGAATCAGCCAACCACCTAAAGGACCATGGAGAGAAATAGCATGCATAAACATGGAATACCACAGCTTCATGGACATAAGTATGCATTCTAGAGAAGAAGGATGAAACATATATACAAGCACATGTGGATCTGAAATTTGACAATCTATAGTAGATGGATACAAGAACCAATAGTTTTGTCAATAAGTGAAAGAGAAATAAACTACCAAAAAATAATTCCAAAGCCACAAAATGAAATTTTGAATGGTCTTAGTGAATTGGTATACAACAAAGTTATGCATTTTATATCTACTAAAGAGATTTGGGACAAACTTCAAAATATTTATGAAGGAGATTCAAAAATTCAAAGCAACAAAGCTTCAAAAGTACAGAGGTCAGTTCTAACAACTAAACATGAAGGAAGATGAGAATATTGCATCTTACTTCTTACCATTTGATGAAACAATGAATGTAATAATAGGATTCCGTGAGAAGAAATCAAAGATCTGTAATTGTTCGAAAAGTACCAAGATCTCTTCCCATGAGATTTGATCCCAGATATCAACATTCAGAAGAAAGAGTAGATCTTAGACCTCACAAGCATGAACAAACTACATGGAATCTCTCACAACATATGAAATGAGAACCTAACAGAAAATCTAGATATAAAGAAGCATCTTCAAAGCATCCAAAAATTCAAAGAAAAAGAAAAATAACATAGTAGTAACAGTGACATCTCGAAAGATGCATTTAAAGAAAATGGCCACCTTTGTCAAGAGATTGAACAAGGGAACCAATGACATATATAAAGGTAAGCTTCCATTGATTTGTTCTTAATTTTGATGGTATTGGTCATTTTGATAAATAAAATGTCCATAAGAAAAATAAGGGAATGATGAATATTACTCAAATAAAAACAAACATATATAAAGGAAAGAACCACAAAGAATGTTTTCTGAAAATCTTATGCACCAAAGAAGACATCTCCTCTATCAGATGAAGACAGTTCAAGGATGTTGATATAGAAATATTTATATTCATTGCTACATAAGACTCTGATAAAGAATACATCGATAAAAGAATTGAATGGAAGAACTCAAAGAACAGTTGGAAGAAAGAGACAGATCATTGGAAATTTGGAAGCGTAGATTGTCACATTAAGAAAGGATCTTCAAAGAAAAAATATGGTGAACAACTCAAAAGTTTTGGATGACACATTCTAAGTCAAAGTCCTAATCATTATAAGTCCATACTTGGATACAATCGCATGTGAAAATGTATCAAGCTCCAAAGAAACAAACAATAAACATATCAAAAAAGTTAAGTAACAATCAAAGGATAGGAAGACCTACAAGGAAGATTACTAAGACACCCTCCACCAAGAAGATTTAGATTTCATAATCAACTACTGACAGAAACAAATAGGCCTTGGGAAGAATAAGGATTCATAAGAGTAACTCCTTCAATAATATCTTCAACTCCCGTATCAACTATTTTGGTTTATGCTATGCATGCAATAACTTTGACATAAAGTTGTATATTGCAGAGCTAATAGCGTGAACATAAACAAATTTAAAAGTCATACACAAAATGGTTATCCAAGAAGACCTATTGAAACAAGAAGAAGCTAAAACAAGTTTTAATCATTAAGCATTGAATTGAATTCCAAGGAAATAAATTTGACACATGGCCAAAGATTGTAGAATGGCGTCCCTCCTAGAGAACCACAATGTAATTAACAACAACTACAAACAAGAGCCTTAGAAGAGAACATGGATAAGAAAGAGTCAATAAGTATAACAATGAATAATGCACACTCTCTCTACAAGATAAGAAGAATAAATGTGGTTGGTATTTTGACATTGGTTGTTCAAAACACAAAGAACATATGAACAAATACTGTGTCCTAGAATCGCAATTGAAATAAACAGATGAAGAAAATTCTAGAGAAAGGAATATGTCAGATACAAAAATGTTTGTGAAATAACTAAAAGAAAAGAAGGATAGTTAAATAATATGAAATACCTAAGAGATTGTACTTCTTCGTGCACTCAGAATGAAAGATGAATCCAATGAAAGAAAGAAGTCGAGCTCGTGAGAAATGGTGACCTACTAATGAAGATGATGATGAATTATACTAAGAACAAGAATTCTTTTCCTCGAGCCATCCAAATTTCTTTAGAGACTCCCATATTGTTGCATCCCTTTAGTCACATAAATGAGAAAATAAGGATGCTTACAAGTCTAGTTGGGTTAGATAGATAAGACAATAGTGAATGCAAGGGTTAGAAACATCTCACAGAATAAACAAAAGACTAAGATAATAATAATAAGAAATCCAAACTAAGGTGCATAAAGATATTAGAATAAAAATAAAACAACATTCATGCCACCTCAATGGATAGGATTGTATTAGTGGGAAAACCAAAGAGAAAAGAGAATTAGGGTTCCCTCTTCCTACAAAGGAGGGCTCTTGAACCCCAAAGATTGAGCTCTTCAAGGCCAAGTAGCAAACTGGAAGGAAATGGTGAATAAATCCAAAGCTCATTTACTCAAGAGGTGATGTGAATGGCTAAATGAAATGGTTCATGTATGCTCTAGTGAGGAAAGATGTTCCTCCAAGAGAATACATGCAACATAACAATACAAATGAATTTGGAACATAGTGCACCCATGGCTCATTTTATAGCAAATCTGAGGCATTGTCCAACCGGTTCAGGTGGTTCAAGGGGCTCTTTAGGGCAACTCCCAGGGTCTTTGACCAGCCCCCACCTGGATTCATCTGAATTTAAAAGTCAAATCGACTGAGAGATGAAACCAAAAAGGGTAAAAGGTCTACCAAAATCATAAATGCATCGCCTCGAGAGATGTGACCGCTTTTTGTGTCCACTGTCACAAGATCGGGCGAGATGCACTTTTCCGGAAGATTTTTCAACCTGCTGCACCCGGCACGCTTCCTAGAATTCCGTGCATTCTGATTTTTTAACTAGCTGTATAGTTTTGTGCCCTTTGAAATGCATTTTCGCCAGGTGAACTAATAGGTGTTTGAAGATACTAGATTCATGTAACCATTTGTAGACAAAATTTCGGTGATAAAATAGATAATATGAATAATAGACAGGGGGAGTCTATGCGGTAGTTGAGATAGACCAGAGAACCATCCTTCGAGTATCTTGCATAATTTGAGTAGATAGATTCAGTGCATTTGGTTAGCAGAAGTACAATATGATAGATTAATCAGTTGTAGTAGTAATTCATGATAGTACAGTGACATATGAGTCAAAATTATGGACAGTTGTGTAGCAGAGTCTTGAAAAGTATGGACATATATGGATGTGAAATCAGATTTTATGAACGGGGAACTTGAAGAAGAAGGCTACATTGAACAATTGGTTCCTAGAGCATGGTACTCTAGACTGGATAAATATCTACAACAGGCGAGGTTTAGAAAAGGAAGTGCAAACAACAACCTCTACATCAAGGTAACTCAAGATGGTATTTTATTAATTGAAGTTTATATTGATGATATTATTTTTGGAAGTATTGATGACAGGTTAAGTCATAAATTTGCAAAGGATATGTAGAATTAATTTGAAATGTCATTACTTGGAGAACTATCCTTCTTTTGGGGTCTTTAGATATGTCAAATCAACCGAGGAATTTTTATTTCTCAAACTAAGTATATCATAGAAATGATAAAGAGGTTTGGAATGGAAGATTGCAAACGAGTTACCACTCCTATGAAAACCAGTTGCAAGTTGAGAAAAGATGATGATTCAAAGTCTACAGACCAGAGGCAATACATGTCAATCAATGGTAGCTTACTATATGTGACAACATCCAGACCAGATGTAATGCAGGCAGTTGGACAGGTGGCACGATTTCAAG
>SNQJ01S0081656.1:9546-38426 GCA_010110895.2 Picea sitchensis
ATCAGTGTCTTGTTCATCCTTTATGTAACTCCATTCTACTGATGCGTGTATGGAGTAGTCTTTTGCCTTTCTATACCACACTTCTTACAGAATTCTTTGAATTCATTTCAGTTGAATTCTCCACCATTATATGTTCTTAATATCTTTATTTTCTTCTATATCTGATTTTCTACCAGAGCCTTAAACTCTCTAAATTTATCAAATACCTCAGATTTATTTCTAAGAAAATAAATCCATGTGTTCCTTGAAAAATCATCTATGAATGAAACATAATACACAAATTTACCTAGGGATGGAATAGGAACATGTCCAAACAGATCATTGTGTATCAACTCTAATATCCCCTTTGCTCTTATAGTACCAAATGGGAATCTTACTTGATTATGTTTACCATATATGCAATGTTCACAGAAATCAAAATCTAGAGTGCAATTAGACATACCTTCAACCATACCTTTACCGTGTAGTGTTTGAAGGCCCTTTTCTCCAATATGTCCTAGTCTTTGATGCCACAACATGGTCTTCTTTCCAGGGACAATATTGGTCTTGTCTTCTTTATTTATCTATTCAGGGACAACAGAATTGTTACACCCATTAGTATAAGTTCTTCCCAGTAACTTGTACAGAGTTCCACACTGAACTCCCCTCATCAACACCATTGCTCCTTGTACCATCTTGCAAGTGTTCTTTCCAAATACAGTATCCACTCCTGCATCATCCATCTTGCTTATAGATATTAGGCTCTTGGCTATTTTTGGAATGTGCAGAACCCCAGGGAGAGTTCTAATCCTTCCATCTTTTAGCAACAACTTAACCCTTCCACGTCCCAGGATTTTCGTTGTCAAGTCATCTCCTAGGAATACATCACCACCATCGTATTTTTTATATTTAGAGAACCACTCTGTGTGATGAGTCATATGGTATGATGCACCTGAATCGATCAAACATACATCACGGTCTGCATGTGTACTTGTATATGCCAGGTAAACATCACGTCCTTCTTCAGTGGAGGTTTTCGCCTCTGTGGAAGAGGTACTATCAGATCCCTTTGGTTTATCAACCATCTTAGACTTGCAATCTTTCTTATAATGCCCTGTTTTACCACACTTCCAACATTTCCTCAAATATTTTCCTGGAGACTTAGATCTACCTATAGATTTATATCTCCCCCCCAAAGGTTTACCAGGATTCCTGTCTTGGGTATGACCTCTTACAAATAAATCATTTGTGCTATGACTATCCATGATTTTCCGCCTCATCTCTTTAGATAACAAGGATGAAACTACATCTTCATACTTCAATGTAGATTGAGTGGTACTACCAATTGCTACAACCAGATTATCCCAAGAATCTGGCAAACAACATAACAAATTAATACACTTATCTTCTTCTGCAATCGTAATATTAACAGAGACAAGTTGACTTACCAGAGTATTAAAGGAATTTAGATGTTATGTCATGTAATCTCCATCTTCCATCCTAAGATGATACAACTTCTTTCAAAGAAACAACTTGTTTACCAGGGACTTTGATTGATACAAATTCCCCAACTTATCCCATAGTTCCTTGGCTGTAGATTCTCCCGAGACATTCAAAAAAATCGAATCTGCCAGGCAGAGTCGAATAGTACTCCTTTCTCTTCTATCCAACTTCTCCCAATCTTCCTTTGACATACCAGTAGTTGGTGTACTAGTAGTTTGTGTACTAGTAGGTTGTGTACCAGTATCTTGTGTGCTAGTAGACGGTGTACCAGTAGGCTATGTAACAGGATCCACAGCGATCCATTGTTCTTTGTCTACAAGAAGGTCCTCCATCTTGAGCTTCCACAGCTAAATTTTTTTACCATTGAACTTCTCTATGTCAATTCTAGATGAGCTCACCATTCCTCTTTCTATACTTGAATCTCCACTGCAAAAGCTCCCACTAAACACAGGTTTATCACAGACCTAAGATAAAATTGATCTATCAAGACCGAGCTAAACCCTCAACAACAAAGGCATCCCTCTGAAGCCAAAACCTTGCTCGGATACCACATGTAAGTTTTAAACCTGTGAAGTAAAGCAATGCATATAGATTCTTAAGAAAAACGGAATTTGATAAATGGCTCATACACAGAGTACACAGAGATTTTATATCGGAAACCCTCAACCGGGAAAACCTTTCTTCTATTCATTATATCGAATTTCACGATTCACCATACAATATATACAATGTTTTTAGGTATTCCGTATATACCAAATCCCTAATCCCTTAATCCAGGATTATTTTACAAAATCACTAAAAATAGCAAAAACGCCCAAAAAACAAATTCAAGGCGCTGCCCCAAACACTGCACATAACCAGGGGAGGCATACCTCCCTCCCACCCCGGGACCCCCCTAGGAAAGCGCCTGATGCACATGACACAGAGATCACTACTAGAGGGATCGTCAAATGCAATTGTCATATCTGACGCACCCACACACACACATGCAAAGAATATAACACATACCCAACAAGTTGCACTAAAAAAACAAGTGTTTGTTGTTCGTTTGTTGATAGTTTTTCCTAGCAGGAGTTTCCCTTGAGTTCCCAACTAAGATATTTTTAGCTACCTGTGCTAGAGAGACCCTGATAAAGGAATGGCACATTCCTTGGGTTAATCCTAGTAAATGAGTGGTACATACCTTGGGTTATCCTTGATAAATGAATGGTACATTCCTTGGGTTGGATAGGTTAAGAGGAAGAGATATGGTGGAAAATTAGGATAGTTGTAGGAGAATATCAGTTGAGTTGAGAGTTTTATGATTTTTGGGTGGACTGTGAGAAACCACCCTATTTTTTCGATTGGTATCCTCAAATCGGGGGTGACTCATTGTTGATATTTGGAACAATTAGTCTATGGTTGGGTGGAACGTCCATCCCAAGCAACTGGCCGCACAACTATTGTGAAAAGATAAGTGTTTATCTTGATGTTGTGTTAAATGATGTGTTTAATTGATGTGGATGAACTCTATGTATTTGAAAGTGATTTATATGTTGTTGTAATGATTTTTTTAGTTGCATTCCATGTTGATTATTAGCATGTTGTAGATGCTTATATTTTATTGTTCTATATAGTAGTTAAATATGTTTAATCTGTAGTTGTAAGCTACAAGAAATCGGCTAACATAAAAATAATTAATTTAGTTAAAAGAAATTTCATTTTTATGTATATTCCACATCGTAATATCCCTCGGTTGGGTTGGGGGATGTTACATTAGCGGTTATAGCGGTTGTAGAATGATGTGTAGAGGGTGTCCAGAGAATTGGGAAACATTTTTGTTGAACCAATTCTTGATTGACTGTGAAGAATCATAGGACAAGGGAACAAAATCTCACTACTCTTGGCTATTGATCCTAATAGTGCTATCATCCTTGAGAGATTCAGACAACAACAAATTTTTGGGCCTCAAGGAGAAACCTTTCTTAGTTGCGTGCTATCATAAAATTTGGTACATTGCACATAAAGTGCATTGGATGGACACTAATGTCACATTCTATATATAGAAGGAAACTATCAAAGACAAAATAGAATGGAACTCACACATACTACCTCAGGTGGTCGAGGCATACAAGAAAGTGGCGCATTTTAAGGAAGGGATCCATCACATGTATGTTCAGGTAAAGAAAGACCTAGACCAGCAATGGCTTCCAACACTATACATGATGAGGAAAGAGGAGATGGGAAACATTATGGATGATTGGGATGATGAGTGGAAGATTCCACCCACAAAGACAGATCTATCAACGCGGCCAAACCAAAAATTATATAACGTCGATGAGGAGGAAGAGGAAGAAGATGAGGACTAGGACAAAGGGAAGGGCCTAGAGGATTTAATGCCACCACCAACACCATGTAACAATAGAAAGAGAAAAGAGACAGAGATAGGGAGACCCGAACAACAATGGACCAAGCACAAAGTCATTAAAGAAGTCACTATTCAGGAATTGACAGAAGAATATCTAGAGAAGATAGGCGACCAAGTAAAGGAAGTCACTGATGACGCATTTTAGTGTGCAAAAAAACAAAACAAAGAGATGAATAAATAGATGCATGAACATATGACAGAATAGAAACAGTTGTTAGAAGCCACAAATATCACACCAGGGCGACAAATGGAGGAAGAACCAACAACCAACACTACTAAGACTGGAGAGGTAGAACTAACAATCTCCTAGTCCTTAGGAGTCATCGAAGAATGAATGCTAATTAATCTAGTGACAAGGGAAGTCAAGTTCCCCATGACTGAGATGAAAGAGAAGGCCAAGGCATTATGTCATATAGATCTAGTTCTATCACAACTACCAATGGATGTGTTGCAAGAGATATAGATCAATGCAACACAAGAGTTGAATGTGCATGTCGAGAAGACATCTAATGAGATAGTAAATATTACAACAGAAAATTTATCCTTAGATATATAGTACATCAAAGTGAAACATGAGTTCGATGAGGTTGCATAGAAAGTAGAATGAATGCAATAGGCATTCAAGCGAGTCTATCAAGAAATCAAAGAAGAAAAGGCTGAGAAGGAGGCCTTGATGGAACATCAGGTCACTAAGGTAAGTGAATCCATTTAGGGATTTCATGCATGCATAGTGGATCTAGAAGCACACATAACACCAAGTACACCACCTAAAGAGAGGGAGATGAGGAAGAAAATTGTGACCATAGTGGTGGACAATATAAAAAATCTATAAGTAGAGCTCATGCAATTGTATACAAACATTTTTGGTGTGCAGATACAACTAAAGGAATACAGGGTCCAACATGAGGTAAGTTAGAAGATTCAGACTACGTAGGGAAAGGTGCAAAAATTACAAGAAGCAATGGGCACATTGCCACCAACAGAGGTGGTAATTGTGATGAATGAAAACTAAAAGTTGCATTCAAAAATAAATCAACTCAATGTGGAGTAGCAGGTCTGCATGAAACATATAAAAAAAATTCAAGAAGAAGCATACAGACTGATAGAGACCCTCACAATGACTCAATGAATCATCAAACATGTAGTTGAAAAAGGTGTCGAGAAGGCACTGGATCATGTGGTAACTTAAACAGAAGACCAATTTTTTTAGAATGAAATAGAGGTTAAGGACAAGAATGAAACAATTAAGGAGACCTTCAACTCATTCATGGCACACTGGAAACATGCTTGAGTGGCTTGGGACAAGCCACAGGTAAGTGTTGGGGTCCTATTGAAGAGGCATTTTAGCTAAATTTTGGGATATGTACCAAAACGAAGTTGAAGGGTAAAAGGAAATTAGAATATGGACCAAAGTGCATGACCAGAGAAGACTTCAATGAGTCAAAGAGAAAAACAAAAGGATGCACAATGGAGTAGTGCACAAAAGGTAAAAAACAATTATAAATTGTTGGGTTTTGGGGACACTTTGTCCACTTTTGTAACAGGTTTTTGGGGGACATTTTGTCCACTTTTGTAAAGGTTTTATCCCTATTTTTATGTATAAATATGTAAAATTGATCTTTGGGAGGATATAGAGACATAGAGATATGGTGCATGTAAGTTTCTAATGCTTTTGGGTAAGGGAGTTAAGTGAAGGAGGAATTATGAGGTATGACTAAGGAGTGAAATCACATTACCGTAGATCAGCTAGGAAGGTTTTATATGATTCTACTATTGCATATATTGTACCATATTGTGCAGTTGTAAGAAATCTATTAATGAATAATATAAGGAGCCAACCGTTGTGGACATGGTCCAAGTTGGTTGAACCACATAAATTTGTGTGTTATGATGTGTTTGCAATGTATGATGTTTTATGGTATATGATGAATGCATGTCTCACATATGGTGTTATAATTTTGTGAATAGATTATGTTTAATTATAAGGTAATTATTAAGCTATGAGAACTGCACACATGAGTAAGTGGTATAAAGGACCTGGATGATGCCTCACTTACCCTCATCATTATAGAACCTTGGTTCCTACAACCCTCTAGATCCCTCGAGTGAGACTTTAGTTCCTATATAGGTGATGTCAAAATGGCTGATATCTAAGGGGTTTTTTGGTATTTGAATGATTAAACCAGGGTCTTCCCCCTACGTGCCAACATCCACAAATAGATTTACACGTATAGGAATAGGAACCCTAATTGGTTTACATCCCTACATATTAAACCTATGTAATATTGTCTCGATGTATTACCTCTTATTTAACCAGAGTTTCTTGTTTTCCCAATCTCTTTTAATTTCCATGCCCAAGATGAAATTTGTAGCACCAAGATCCTTTATGTCAAATTTAGGGGACAACTAAGTTTTCACATCCTAGACAATATCCTTGTCATTTCCTATCAACAACATATCATCTACATACAATACCAAATAAATAATATGATCACCCATTAATTTGAATGACACATAATGATCTTCTTTTCTCCTTGTGAAGACAAATCCCAACATATAAGTATTGATTTTTTGATACCTTATCCTTGGTGATTTATTTATTCCATACATGTAGTTTTTCATCTTGCATAACAACTCTTTCTTTGCCTTCATAGAAAATCCTTCTGGTTGCTTCTTGTAGATTTATCCTTCCATATCCCCATGTAGGAATGTTGTCTTCACATTTATTTCTTCTGCTTCAAAATAAAACCTAGAAGCAATAGATAAAAGAAATATAACAGAAGCTAACTTGGCAATAGGAGAAAAGAATTCACCAAATTCAATTCCCTTTACCTGGGAATAACCTTTTGCTACTGTAACATACCCGAGCACCCAGAGGTTGGGCTACGCCACTTAAACAGGTTGAAACACACCCAACCACCTGCAGGCTAGGCACCTTGCAGTCCCAAGACTCATTTCTTTGATCTCTAATTTGAAGGCAAAGGGTTTCTAAACAATGTTAGGAGCATGCAAACCACATGCATACGAAACCATCCATGCCACAACATACAATAGATAAAAAATGTGTCATGCACAACAAATAACTAGCAAACAGACATGAACATTAGAATACATATCTTAGAGATAATTAAATACACAATGGAATACATTAAACAGAAAACAAAAAGAGCACTTATCTTTGCAAGTAAACATTCACCAACTAGCTACATACCAAGGATGTTCCTCCCAACCATAGATGTTGATGTTCATTTAATATCAACCGCAGGTCACCCCCGAGCCAGGAATATGAATCCACAAGGATGGTTCCTAGGCCAAGTATGAATACACAGTAGTTAGCTAAGTAGCTCTCAGGTTTCCCAACATCACAAAAATCCTAATTTCCATCTCTCTTTCCCCCTCAGCCTACAAATCCCCAAGAAATGAACACCTTTCTCTGCCATGTAGTCCCTGAGGATATTTCATTTCTCTCGAGGGATCCAGTGCTAATGGTCATGAAATATCCCTACTGAAAATTCCAAGGACTCTCAACTATGAACAGTTCCATCCGAATTTCCATCAATTTCATGCACACAGGCATCCATTCCCTCCTAGAATGATGAGTAAAGCAGTACATCCATTCAACGATGGCTCTCCTCTTCCTGCAATTCATTTCCATTCTCAACCCAAGAGCACATGAACTCGCAGTAGTGAGTGAAGAGGAAGAAGAACGAGTGAACCAGTGAGAAGAGGACGAACCAAGAGAAGAACTACCCCAAAACATCCCCTAAGGGATGTTTAAATAATTACATAAAGACAAGGGCCACGTGGTCTCCCTCCCAAGAAGCTCATGTAACCCCCTCTTCTCCATAAAATCAATTATGGGTAAATAAAATAATAATAACAAGACTTATCCCCTCAAGCCCCCTCTCTTGTGGAATCATAGCCCCCTATCTCTTTTGTCCTTATCGTCCTTGCATCCAGCAGTGTATTTTATTAAGGTATAGGACGTGTTACATTTCCTAGGCACTCTATCCCCTTTTCAAATTTACTGGCTCACGAGCCTAAGTCATATTTACATAATACATTTTAGTTTATAAGGGTTAGAACCGGGATGTTACATCCCCCTCCCCTTATTTTGGCACTGTCCTCAGTTATGTTGACAGGCGAAAATGAATGCTCACCAACTGGAAGAGTGGATCCGGTCCAGGGTTTTCTAAATAACCCAAGACGTTTGGGATGATCCACCCTGATGGGTTTAGCGGCTCCGTTAGATGATCTAAGTCCTAGGAAAACAAAATAAAACTACACTAAGGAACTAATCTAAATGAAAAACAACAATTAAAGAAAACTATAAACAAATCTGAAGTACATATATACAATCTATTACCTAATATTATACAACAATAATTCTATGAAGTTAAATGTTCAATTATCAATAGAATTAAATCTTAATCACAAATGTACAATATTTACAGATTACAGATTTTAAATTGAAAACCTGAAAAAAAACCATTTGTGGGCTGTCCCATGATAGCAAAGTTACTATTTTTTGATTTTTTATAATCTTTTATGAGAAAGAAATTAAACAAAAACTATCTAAGCTAAGAAACTAAAACAACAATTCTAACTATAAATCTAAACTATACATATATCTATCTAAACTACTTAAATGACACTAATTAATTAACTATCAAATAAACTAACCTGAAGTAACGCTTCAGGTTTGTCTTGTATGCAATAGTTGATTTAGTTGTTCGGTGGGAGGAAACCCGCACCAGATTATCCAAAATATTCTCATAAACAGGAAGCAACTGTACTCTTCAAATATAAATGACAGGACAAACAAGACATAAAAAATTACAGCAATCTTATAATTTACAAATCATCACATTTAGATAAATCTGTGTGCAAAGATTTGTACAAAATGATTCAATTAACGAAGAAGAGAAATCTTTAATTCACTAAATTGAAACAGAGTAATTGCTGTATTTTTAAAATAAGAGAGATCGGATATGGATAACACGTAAACCAAATCACATCAAACTGCAACGAATTACGATAGCTAAAGTAGTCGATAATTAATTGCAAACTAATATGAAGAAAACTTGAAATAAAAGTTTGATATATTGAAAGCTAAAGTTGTTACAAGACATCAACTTTCATCCCAGTCTGTATTATAAATCCATAGTCTAGTTCTCCCAACCGTGATGATGATGGGTCCATTACAAAAAATAACAAGTATTTAAAGACCACAGGGTAAAACATCCCTGTGGGAATTATCAAAAACAGTTTACAAAAAATCTGGGGATAATCTCCCAAGTCTCTATTCCTGACTAAAGCTAACAACCCATAACAAAAATGTATCACAAAAGTATCTCCTAAACTGTCATAGCACATCCCATTGGTCATTGAAATTCATATACACCTAAAAGTGGACAAGAATAGACAAGTTTAGATGATATTTTATTTGTAAAAATAACAAAAATCTAAATTTTAAGACTAGCTACAGAATCTTGCGATTCTGTAGTTGGTCTAATTTGAGCGCAGAATCATTTTAAAATCAATACAAAACTTAACAGAATTATATTTGACTTATTAAACCAAATCTTTAATTACTAATTCCAAACAGAGTGAATCATTCATGCCACATCAAACCAAAACTTGTATGAAAATTGAAACAAACGAAATCGTGGTTTCTTAACCGAACGGTGACAGGAATATATACAAAATGTCAAATGTTTATTATTACCAATTGAGAGTAGACCGAATCGATTGACAGTTGAGGAACCAACGAAATCATCTCTTGAACCAATTTCAAAACAGACTATAATCGATTTAGCCAAGTCTTTCATACAAATTCAATAGAGACAAAATATGTCAACCCGAACTTAACAGAATCATTTTTCAAAAACAAAACTAACAGAGCCATATCAAATATATCTTTGATACCAATCCAACTTATACAAGTAATTATGCTAATTCAAGGCACGCATCAATCGTTTTCAAATTAAATCAAACAGGAACGAATCGAAACAGTTTGGGGAGACACAATCGTTATGCATAATCGTATCAATCACAATATAGCCACACTATTTTAGCAAACAAATATTTTATATAGGCCGAATGCAATCATGACCCAATCAAAATGTTTATTCAAAACGAAACAGAATCGTTTCTGGTAAATCGAAGTCAATAGGATCGTTTTGAATTTATTAAAAACAAACAGCACTAATCGAAAGAAAAACCAATCGAATATATTAATTCAAACAAACATAATTGTTTCAAAGTGAACCAAACAGAATCAAAACAAATCAATCGCTTATACTAATATGAGAACAATAAAATCATATTAACTAAATCGTAGATGTGTCCAAGTTTAGAAAACAAATTTCCTACTCATGATTCATAACGAAATTATTTTGGTAAAACTAAAGTAACAAAATCATTTTGAATCTATCAAAGCGAACAGAGCTATTGAAAGAAAATCCAATCGGTTATATTAATTCGAGCCAACTCATAAAACAAAATCAATATGGAAATACATACCTGGGCAATCAGAAAACAACTCGGTCATGATAATTTTGAATTGACAAAGGCCGTTGCTGCTTCGACATTTCTGAAAACAATTGAACTGGTGGTTTTTTGTTTCTTCTCGTTGTCTTGTAGCCTGTCATTCTCCTTCGCCAGCACTGTCACCTGTTCCTCTAACGATTTGATCTTTGATTTCAACAGGGGAACATCGGTGTAATAACTTTCTAACCAAGCATTACATTGGGCACATGGTGATTGATCGGGATTTGGCATCACAGGCGAGGGTTTATTCAAGTTACTAGGGGTTTGGTTGTGAAGCTTAATTCCCAGAAATTTAGGATCGTTTTTGAGGCACGGAAGTAAGTTAGAGACATAGTCATAGGTTTCCATAGAGCATAGACCATGAGAATAGGGGTATTGCTCAGTCAAGAAATGTTCAAATTCGGAGACCGAGTCCTCTCTCAGCACTATTGGCTTCTGGTCAACGTTTGGCTTGGGTTTGTTCCTAGCACATCTCGATATCCATCGAGCATTTTTCTTCCCCTTACTATTGACACCAGTATCGCTTATGTCTTTCTTCCTCACAGGCCTCTTGATGGCCTTAGTGTTTTCTTTAGTACATAGGTCGGCCACGGTATCGGGTAGGTCTGTGTCAGGGAAATATGAGGGTTTGACAGGGGGTAGAAGGATATGAAGTGGCACGGCCGGTCCAACAAATGTTTCAGTAACAATAACCTTGTCCACTTGGATAGACTCGGGAATGGCAAAGCCATTCCTTGATAGGAAGGCTTGCCAACTATCGCCACTAAGGCTCAAATGGTGGATGATAATGAGTTTGATCAAGCCATGATGGAAAAGGCTACTATCAGCCTTCTCACGCTTAAATCTTTTGGACATCTTGTACAGACTACATAAAAGATAATGTGGCATATTCAAAGGGTAGCCTATAAAACTCATCAATAACCAGAGATGATACATAAATACCAAGCCATACCGACCTTCGCAGGTCACAAACTGTTTAACAATTGCCAAAAGATCTTGCCACCTGGGTTTGAGGGTAGTGATAGGCATACCTCTATCATAGGAAACAATCTTCCTTGATGCGAATAATAGCGGCCACGACACCTCGTCTACTTTGGAATTTTTAAACCACCTTTGCCCTGTAGTTGCTAGTCCTGTATCTGAGCTTAGGAATTCCTCATTGAGCTCGAGCTGTATGTCTCCCACCTTAGCCCTACATCCGTTGAAGGTGTGGGTGAATTGTTGGGCAACCAAAAGGTTGAAACCCTCAAACCTTTGGATAAATACCAACCAGCCACCATTTTCCAAATCCTTTCGAGCATTGTCGAACAGCAGGAGTGTTTGGCTACCATTTGGCTCTATGCGCACCACAGGTGCCATAGACGGAAACACACAGTGAGCCGAGTGGACGGGCAAGGGTTTAGACAGGGTATACGCCGTATCGAATAGCTCACAGACTTCCCCGAAAACTAACAGAGTTAACTCGGGATAGGGGGAAGGCATTAATGCCCGAATGTGCGAGGGTGGTGGAGCTAGATCAACCATGCAAAACAATCATTTCCCAATGTACAACCGACAATGCATATAGTGATTCAAATCACTATTGCATATGTTAAAAACAATGTTGTTCAAACAATTAATGAAATCTATGGCAAGTCGACCCAAAAATTTGTATAAGCATAGTGTTTACATAGTTTTAAAACCAAAACAATGATTCAAAATCAACACCAAGGGTTTGATCATATCAAATATGCGTTGTATGAAATGATTACACCAAGGGTCTAACCACAACGTCAATGTGTTTTCATGAAAACAATGTGTCAAGGAAATCGATGAAAGACTATAGAACATCAAACCACCAATGTGTTAAGGACTCAATGACAGTCATTATAATATCATCACAATCTTATAAAAATGAAATCATATTAACAATTAAAGAATGCCAAATGAGTAGGGATCTTGGAGTCTTGCCAACTGTGCGACTATAATCAAATTGGAAATGCAATGAACACATAGACAAGAGTACCATAATAATCCAGTGACGATTTTAATGTGACTTCGAAATCAAATTTTTCACGCTTGCAGTCATGAAAACAAGAACAAAGGCAGGTGTGCAAATGCACGAAATAATAGTGTTATTTTATTCAAAGATTGCGGCAAAAATCAAGGGTTGCAAACACTGGCATAGGAAGCTTATAAGGATAGGATAAAAATGCGAATTGGATTCCAACAAGTTCACAACACCATTCCAATGTTATTAACATTACAATTACATGCCCTCTGGCCTTAATTCACACAGGAAATCCAGCCCAATCTTATATACATAGGCACTCTGGCCTAAAACATGTATGCATAGGCATTCCAACCCAAAACATGTATGATGATATTTAGAATTTGTATTTCTGGAAGAAGTTCCAACCAACAATCTCTCCTTCCCTCTCATCCCTATACAACCTAAAGAAATGAATCCCTTTCTCTACTATGCAGTCCCTCAGGCTGTTCCACTTCTCCCTAGCTTCAGTGCACTCATCCAGGAAGTTTCAGAGTTGTGGGTTCCAGAACTCCAGTTGTATCAAGTCCATTGGAATTTCTTCCTTCCATGCCTTTGTCATTTAGTTTCTCCAACATCACCATATTTTCTCTCATATTCTGGTACTTTTATAGATCTTCAACATTCATCGTTTTCCTACAATATTTCAAATTAGCGAGCATGTCAGTTCAAAATTTGTGCATAAAATTCTCATTCTTTCTCATATTGTAAGAGTAAATTTTCATAATCCAATACAATACTTATTTTTGTGGTTCATGGATCTACATCCATATGGTTGTCTCGTTAACTTGGCTCACTATTTTCCTTGGCATACCCATTGTGTGCATAACCCCAATAAAGAGATATCAAAGTCTCCTCTTCCTTGTGGTCACTCACCTTCCAGGCCCAGGCTCAGGAATCCCCTTCTCTGCTATGCAGTCCCTTAGGTGATCCATCTTGTCTTACCAAGGTTCTCTTGCACAAGAAGATTTCTAGGGACATAGGGTTATCATGTCACAACAATAGCCTTTTTCATGCTTTTCATCTTGCATATCCAACATATCATCTGTATTATAGACATGCAGTCATCATGAGATATCATTATAACCATTTCAAACATAAAAGTCAAATTTGTTTTATATAGGAAAATAAAATTTTCCAAGCATGATCTTTCTTCTCATAATGGTTGGCTCTGCAGCTGTAAATATCAATCTTCCTTATGGGCGTACATCCCTGCCATATCCAAGACCATTCTACCTACAATTTCTTCAATTTACATTCGGCCAAAACAATTCGTCAGTAATTATCAAATCATAATTCCCAAAACTATTTTATATAGGAAAAATAAAACTTCTAGACGCGAGCTTATTCTCATAACAATTTGACTCTTGCAGCAATAGGCATTGGTCTTCTTTATGGGTTTACAACACTGTCATATCCAAGACCCCTTTCCTCCTACAATTTCAACATTCCTCAGCCAAACAAATTGTCACTATCTCATGTACAAGACATATATTCTCATGGAAATAATTCAAAACAAAATCACAAAGTGCTCTCAGAATTGTTTACAGCTACAATTCAATTACTTCTATCAATCCAACTATCAATTGGAATGAACGCATCATTACATACACATGTATTATCAATCACACAGACTTTTCATAATGCCACAGTTAATAAGATAACAATCAATGTGTCAATACCCATGGTCACATATACACAATGGATCCATGCATTGACTACATAATACCACATAACTATGTCATGTATTCCAGCATGATGAGTTGGAAGGTTTGGCCAACAATTCAACACATCATCCACACACTTCCTACTGCTTGCCTAACTATTTGGTTACCTTCCTTTTCCACCCCAACACAACACCAAGAATATAATCCTTAAGTTATCTTTAGTGTTGGAAAAGAGGTTGCAATCCAAACATCAGTTATATAGTAGATACCATAGAGCAATCACATAGCGCTATATCCCTTCCATATCCAACCATATTATTGTCTCACACATGACTATCTCTATGGGTATTCATTGTTATATAAGGAGTATGTCCCCTGAATTAACATGGTTATGATCCCATAACCAATCATAACATAATATGAAACTTACATGTTATCTAAGTGCATTATGGCATCATCACCACTTACACACTCTAGGCCTTCGACCATTACATATCAATTTAAATACTAAAAATTAACCGAGGGAATCCTTACCTCGATCCCCTTCAACATGTATGCATCAACATAAACTAAATGCATACTTGCATGGTTGTTACCAACATACTTGTTTTTTTCTGACCAACTGATATTTGTAGAAGCTCACAGACTTCCCCCTTCATCATTTTGATCACCATTCCTACCATCCTCATGGATCTTCACCTCGATGGAAATTATAAGCAACAACAACATCCACATATTTAACCCTCTTGTATCATTTTTCCTGAATACATAATCCATCCTTTAGTCATACTCAAACATTATTGCATAATAACAGACTATTCTAAGTTAACCATCATGTTATATGCATATCCAAGCATGTACATATGCAAAATCAGAGATGATTTTAGGGGCTAAATTTCGCTCATGGGCTAATATTCCATGGTTTTTCCCAAAAAAATATTCGTTATTCTAAAAATTATTCGTCCAAATTCTATAAGAAAAAATTATTTTACCTCAAAAATCGCCAAAACTTTATGCAAACTATATAAAATCCTTAGAAAATTGAATGTTATTACAAAAATATCGCCAAAATTTTATGGTTGGCATATGAAGGATTAGTAAGATTCGCCAAGGTTTCTACATTTTAAAATAAATTTCCATCCATAAAATCATCCTTGTGCAAAATTACACATCCACATGCACCAATCATTTACTATCAGCATGCCTACTAATGCATATGCAATTTAACTTCATTGTATGCTTCATGCACTCTAGTGCATTTCTGTTTCAATTCACTTATTTATTTATCTATTTATGTTGTAGTTGGTTTTCCTTGAATTTATTTAGATCCTTGATGTGTGCTCCCATTATTCTCATATGCACTATGGTTCCTTGGGTCTAAACACTTTTCCAGCCACGTTCCTCTTGGCCATTCTTTCCCACTTAGTACCATTACCCAATGGAAATCCATTTTCATTCAGTGCCACTTTTGAAGTGAGAGAGCATTACAATTCCTCTACATTGGCATCTTGCTTCCACTGCGAAATCTGATTTAAGATTTTAGACAGTAGATAAGTCATATCTAACAAATCCTTCCCTGGAAATCCTATGCTTGACACATAGATATTATTCACACACCACCTCTTAAGCTCTTTGTTTCCTTCCACATCAATCTTGCAATTGTCTACACATCTCTACCTTCAAGGCTATGGAGCCTTAATTTTCCTTTCTATGCCCATTAATGACATTATTCACCTGCTAGCTTCATGTCCCATGTGAGGATTCTTTCTTTTGTAGTACCTCATCCAACTTTTGTAAGAAAATTCATGCCTCCATGACCCTAACATCTTATCCTATTCTTGAATTTATCTGATTATACCTCTAATCCTAATAAACCTGCAAGAATCCATCTTGTTAGAACTATACATATCATACAAAAATTATCAATTAAATTTACAGGTACCTTTTCATTTAAATGATAATATTATTCTTTAATTAATATATTTTTTCCTTTTTATCCTTTATTCGTAATGCTCATGAATTAACTCTATTTTAATCATGACCGTGTGTCAGTTATTTTGTCTTCATGAGTTGATCATAGACATGGATCGACTCATTATATCATACTCATGCTTCTGTTGTGTTCTCATTTCAGAAACATATCATATTTTGATCCTTTATCAATTCTCTACATTATTCTATTGTTAACTCTTCGTCGAATTAAATCTTTATGAGGAGCTTCCTTCAAACCATTTACATATGACCATATGCGCAAAACCAAGGGCTTATTGATTTGAGCGTTGCCTCTTATTTTCCCTTTGTTTCTTTATTCCATACAACCATAGGTGGTGACCAGGTGTTAAGCTAAGAAGTGCTTGATCACTTATCAAAATCAATGGTCACATCTTAATGTCACGATGAGCTGGAAGGTTCTCATTTACTTTGGAACTTTGGCTATTTTTGGCTCCTAAATTATGGAGTAGCAATTCCTCTRAAGTGATTACCCACCGAATGAGTCATAAAGAGGTGGTAACTGCTTGTTGTCGGTTAACACCTCCACTTACACTATCCTTCCACTTTACTTGATCATTGGTTGGGAAAGCTTTCTAAACATATCAATGGTTAACGTTGACTTTGGTCTTCGGCGCTTCACAACTTCGGAACCTTCAACCAAGACCAGATCAATGAACCTCGTCCTCTTTCATGATCAACTATCGAGATCCACTTCGGAACTCCAACCTTCAAAGGTCTCAACTTTCCCCACTTGCTTCCCCCCGAAATTCTTTTACCCGAAGTTCACGATCTGTCAACGTGTGTCCTCCCGCAAATCAACGGATGTGAATCACTTCGACTCTTTAGAATTTGAGAGTTTTAAACTCTACGCCTTCACTTTATCCCAGAGTGTCGATCCTCCAAACCACTGTGATATCTATTGTCACAAGTCTTCCAGGATCAACGGTCGATATGTACTCTGGCCTTCGGGAGTTTTCAACGCAACACAACCTATCACATCTTTCCCCTCTGGAGTGCCCAATCTCCAAACTGCATGATATGTCACCATGTGGTGAAATACTAGAAGTGGACACGTGGCCCAATCATGCGGGTGACATGTGTCACATTCTAACCAACAACACAATACTCCATATTCTCAAAACTTACTAACACATGGCACACATCCCATGTGTCCACGTCATCCCAGGTGATGTCCGCAAGCCATGTCACTTCGAAATTTTGGGCTTCAGAAATCTCAACCCTCAACATTTTCCGAACGACTTTTATTTGAAGCTTGTGATCTACTGATGCGTGTCTCCTGTAGATCGAAGACTACCATTTCTTCGGGTCTTTGGAGCTTCGAAACCTTAAATTTCAACCTTCACTTTCCCTCAAAGTGCACGGATTTCTACCACGTTTCCTCCTGGATCGGACAACCAAGATTCACTTCGGGTCTTCACCCGAATTCCATGGATTTTCACCACATTTCATCCTTAATTGGATGGCTGACATTCAATTTGGATCTTCAGAGTCTAGAATCTCAATTATAAACTTCTCCTCGCTTTCTTTTTCCCAGAGTGTTTTATCCGGAGCACACGATTGGTTGATGCGTGTCCTCCTACAGATCGATGGTCCCCAACTACCTCGACTATTCATAGTTTTGATGTTCAAGCACTAGCATGTCACATCACTGCATGCCTTTCAATTTGTGAGGGAATGCATCGACGGTTTGGAGCAACCTGCCTTTCGCGCTGCAAGTCTTTTGATGCTGAAACGTAACCCCTCAGTGAAACTATGGTTTGGATTGCAGGGCTTCCTTGGGGAATTAACTCTCATGTAACTTGGTTCCCCACAATGCCTCCTAGTCATCGATCTCTCTCCAAGCAATCTAGCGGTTGTGACTTAACCTTTTCTTCTCTTTCATTGGATGACCCTTGTTCACCTGCCCTCCGATCCAACGATCTCGGATCTCTCTTGATCCCACAGTGGAAATCGCTCCCGAATTCGAAGAGGATGGTCATGATCCTTCAATCCCTTACAAAGGATCTATGACGTTCTAACTCCTTCATAGATTCTGCAACACTATTACTCTTGATATTTTCAACTTCAAAGTCAGAATTTGATCTCAACCATGAGACTCTGACCATCAGAACCGACCCATACCAGCCCAGTGTTTCAACCAGAAGTTCTGATACCAATCTATAACATACCCAACCACCCAGAGGCCGAGCTACGCCACTTAAACAGGCTGCAACACACCCAACCACCTGTAGACTAGGCACACTGCAGTACCAAGACTCAGTTCTCTGATCTCTAATTCGAAGAAAAAGGGTTTCTCAACAATTTTAGGATCATGAACACCACATGCACAAGACAAGATCCATGCCACAACATAAAAGAGATAAACAACATGCCATGCACAAAAAATAACCAGTAGATAGACAGGCACATTACAATACATATCTCAGAGATAATTAAATACACAGTGGAATACATTAAACAAAAAACACATAGAGCACTTATCTTTTCAATTAAATGTTCACCAAATGACTACAAACCAAGGATGTTCCTCCCAACCATAGGTGTTCTTGTTCATTTACTCTCAACAATAGGTCACCCCTGATCCAGGGTTATGAATCCACAAGGATGGGTCCTAGGCCAAGTATAAATACACAATAGTTGTCTAAGTAGATCTCAGGTTTCCCAACTTCACAACAATCCTAATTTCCAGCTCTCTTTCTCCCTCATCCTGCACAACCCCAATAAATGAACACCTTTATCTTCCATGCAATCCCTGAGGTTGTTCCATTTCTCTCCAGGGTTCCAATGCTACTAGTCAGGATATCTCCCTACTAGAAATTCCAAGGACTCTCAGATATGGACAATTCCATTTGAACTACCATCAGGTTCATGCACACAGACATCCATTCCCTCCTAGAATGATCATTAAATCATTACAGCCATTCAACGATGGCTCTCCTCTTCCTGTCATTTGTTTCCATGCTCATCCCAAGAGCACACGAAATCACAATAGTGAGTGAAGAGGAAGAAGAACAGCTGAACCAGTGAGAAGAGGATGAACCAAGGGAAGAATGACCCCAAAACAACCCCCAAGGGATGTCTAAATAATTACATGAAGACAAGGGACACATGACCTCCCTCCCAAGAAGATCATGTAACCCCCTCTTCTCCATAAATTCAATTATGGGTAAATAAAATAATAATAACAAGACTTATCCCCTCAAGCCCCCTCGCTCGTGGAATCATAGCCCCATATCTCTTTTGTCCTTGTCGGTCTTGAAGCCAACAGTGTATTTTATTAATGTATAGGAAGTGTTATATTTCCTAGGCACTCTGGTCCCTTTTTAACTTTATCGGCTCACCAACCTAAGTCATATTTACATTATACATTTTAGTTGATAAGGGTTAGAACTGGGATGTTACAGCTACTAACTGATATTTTTATTTCTCCACTTTTCCTTATGCATTCAACTTCTTCTTAAATACCCATTTTCTCCCAATAGGATTTCTTCTAGTTGAAAAATTCACTAGATCCCAAGCCTCATTCTTATCTAAGGCTGCCATTTCTTCAACCATGGCCTTCTTCCTAAGTTTTCCATCCTATGAATTCACTACCTCCCTAATAGTTCTAGGATAATCATCAATAATAGACAAAGAAAAATTTGAATGGAAATCAAGTGGAGTATACATTTTTGGTTTCCTTATTTACCAAAATGATATCCTCAATATTGGAGTATGAGGATCATCTCTTCTAATTCATATTCTTCTATAGAGTCTAATTCATCATCCTTCAACTCAAACTCTAATTTATTGGGTTCTTCGTTCCTTGGTGGGAATTCCTATTTGACAACACCTTTGATTTGTCTAAAAACCACATCTAGACAATACACTACCTTCTTACTTTTTGGGTTCCAAATCTTATAACCTTTCAAACTAGTTTTAAACCAGACAAAGATTCACTTTTCAACCTTTTTTTCTATCTTACTACTATTTCCCTTTGGAATGTGAGCATAGGCATCAAAACCAAATACCTTGATATGTGTGAGAGACGGTTTCTTACTAGTCCATACCTCAGGGTGATTTTATTCATCTAGTGATTATGAGGGTGATCGATTGACCATGTAATATGAAGTACCCACTACCTCTTCCCATAATTCCTATCCTAACTCGACATGATTGAGAATGCACCTTGCATTTTCCATCAGTGTCCCATTCATCCTTTCTACAACTCTATTCTATTGACGTGTATGTGGAGTATTCTTATGCCTTTCTATAGCATACTTCATACAAAATTATTTGAATTCATTTCCATATAACTCTCCAACATTATTCATTCCTCAACGCCTTAATTATTTTCTCTGTTTGATTCTCCACAATAGCCTTAATCTCTTTAAACCTATAAAAAAATTCATATTTATTCCTCGGGAAATATATCCATGTATTCCTCAAGAACTCATCTATAAATGAGACATAGTACACATATTTTCCTAGTGA
Source organism: Picea sitchensis (assembly GCA_010110895.2). Taxonomy (NCBI): domain Eukaryota; kingdom Viridiplantae; phylum Streptophyta; class Pinopsida; order Pinales; family Pinaceae; genus Picea; species Picea sitchensis. The sequence continues at coordinate 30,170 of SNQJ01S0081656.1, forward strand.
TATAACCGACACAAGTTCAAACACATCAGTATGCACCAACTGTAAACTTCCATCTTCCCTCAATGCATAAGAGGGCTATCTTACCTAATTTTACTTCCCATATACACAATGTTCATAGAAATCAAAATCCATAGAGCAGTTAGACATACCTTCAACCATAATTTTATCATTTAGTAGTCGAAGTACCTTCTCTCCGGTATGCCCTAGTATTTGATGCCACAACTTTGTATTTTATCTAGAGACTATAAGAGTTTTTTATTCTTAAGCTCCAATCTCAGGAATAATGGTGCTATTTCACTTATCACTAACAGTGCTTCCCTACATCTTATATAGATTTTCAATATGAACTCCCTTTAGCAACACCATTTCCCCTTGAACCATCTTGCAATTTTCTTTCTTGAACACTATTTTTACCCCTGCATCGTCCAATTTTCTTACAAAAATAAAATTTCTAGACAATCCTAGGATGTGCAGAACACCAGGATGTGTTCTAATACTTACATCCATGAAATTCAAATTTAATTTTCCTCATCCTATGATTTTTGTTGTCGAGTCATCATCGAGAAAAACATCACCTTCATCTTACCTTTCATATTCAAAAAAGCACTCCCTATGAGGAGTCATACGAAAATATGCACCTCAGTCAACCAACCATGCATCATGATCTACATGTGTGCTTTAAGAAGCTAGGTACACATCTCGATATTCTTTCATGGATTTTTTTTCTTCTATAAAAGGAACATCTTCAAATCCCTTCCCTCTCTTAACACTTTTGTATTTGCATTGCTTATTGTAGTGCCCTTATTTTCCACATCTCCAACATACCTTTACAAACCTTTTGACAAATTTAGATATTTCCTTAGATTTATATCTTCAACTTGAGGACTTAGTTCTACTTCTTTCCTGATAGTGTCCCCTTGCGAATAATGAATATGTGCTCTATCCTTCCATTTTCTTCTACTTCGTCTCCTTTGACAAAAAGGATGAGACCATATCATTGAAACCTAAAGTAGTTTTATTATTACCTATGGACACAACCAAACTATACCATGTGTTTGGTAAACATAACAATAAACTGATAAACTTATCTTCATTGGAAATATTAATATCAACAACTAATAATTGACTTACCACTATATTGAAGGCATTCAAATTCTCTATCACCAAGTCTCCCTATTCTATCCTCAGGTTATACAACTTCTTCCTTAGGAACAATTTGATTACCAAGGAAATAGAATGATACAAAGTCCCCAATGTATTCCATAAATCCTTTGTCGTAGCTTCCAATGACACGTTTAGTAATATTGAATATGAGAGACACAACTGGATTGTGATTTTCACCTTTCAATCAAACTTTTCTCAGTCTTTTGGTGATGTTCATGTAGGTTCAATATTTGGATCCATAAAAATCCACTGATATTTTTTTGCCAACAAATCTTCCATCTTGAGCTTCCACAACTCAAAACTTTTCCTATTAAATTTATCGGTCTCTATTTTCGAACAGATCGTCATTTCTTTTCACCTAAAGAATCAATATCGTATATCTCCCACTATAACAAGACTTATGACAGACCTGAATCAAACCCTTAGCCATAAAGGAACCCCCCTAAAGAGAATAACAACTCTGATACCAAATGTAGATTTTAACCTTGTACAATAAATTATTGAAAATAGATTCTTAATAAAAATAGAAAAGATACAATGGAACACACACACAATAACACACATAATTCACCCTAGAAACCTAAATAGGGAAAATTGACAACCTGTTTAGAGTCACACCTCTAATATTCTATTCATCATATATATATATATATATATATATGATCTTGAAACAACCAAAATAACTAATCCATTAAACTGGATTAGTCAACAACCCTAATTCATTAACCATAATTAGAATACCATTGGAGAAAACCATGTGTTGAAAAACCACTAAAAACCAATGCAAAAAATGCCAGTATTTTTTGGGGGGGCACTACCCCCAAACCCCCATGCAAGGGGGATCTCGCTGCCCTTCAAACCCCCTATACAAGGGGGATTGACCCCCTATGACCCCTCGAGAAAGGGAGGGTGCACCACCCCTACAATCCCTCCCTATGAGCTTCCCACATGGTCGAGGAAACGTGGACACTAGGTCTAGTCATGAAAAGAATATAGTATATAACCAATAGGAAGGACCCTTTTAAGGATTGGAAGTGAAAGGATAAAACTACATTTCATAGGAAGGGATTTAAATCATCCCAACATAGGACTACAAAGAAATGTTCTCAATTTGGTCATCCCAGCAAAAGTATGCACCAATAAAACTTTCCATCTCATAGAGGAAATAGATCAACAGAGTAGCTAAGAGAGAAAGTAGAGGAACATAAGAAAGTACCTATACAATGTTGGGGATGTGGAGAGGAACATTTGTTGATATATTTCCCTCACAAACAACTTGAAAGAAAAATATTTTATCAAGTTCAAGAGGATACTATGATCAATGATGTGGCCATAAGTGTACTGAGGAAATATGAAACTATTGAGAATCGACAGTAATACAACAAGCTTATGTGGTGGAACTAGAAGGTATAATTTCCAAGCATCCTATTTCTATTTTGATTGGCCCTAGTTCTAACCTTAACTGTTATGTTTCACCTCAAGTTGTTGAAGCATGTTCCTTATCTAGAAAGAAGCATGTAAAATCATGGTCGGTTTGGCTAGCCACAAGAACTAAGAGGGAGTTAGTAGAGGTAATAAAGGAATGTCCATTTTAAATGAGTGGAATTCCCACTCAAGCATCCTTAAAAATCCTACACTTAGGATAATACAATGTGATTTTACGCATGGAATGGTTTGGGGTCCATAAGGCAAGGTTGAATTTCTATGACAATACCTTAGAATTTGAAGGTAAAGAAGGCAACATGAGGGTGTTGCAATGCATTCAAAAAACAATATCTGTTAGGAAGATATCAACATTGCAGCTCAAGAAGTTTATTCACAAAGGTTATCCCTTGTATGCAATACAAGTGTTGAACGTAGTAGAGAGTAAGGAGTTGAAAATTGAGGATCACCCACTATTGTGGGAATTTAAATATGTCTTTCCCGAGGAGGTACCTGGAGTTCCTCCTTAGTGATATCTTGATTTATCAATTGATCTTGTACTTGGATCAATACTAGAATCAAATTTACCCTGTATAATGAGTACACCGGAGCTAGTAGAGTTAAAATTACAATGGAAATAAATGATGGATAAGTGATATATTAGGATGAGTGTATCCCCACGGGGAGCACCCACGCTATTTGTGAAGAAGATGGATTGTACATTGCGGTTGTGAATTAACTACCAATATTTCAACAATATGACCATTGATAACAAGTACTCATTTCCCAAGATTAATGATATTTTTTATCAACTCAAAGGAGCTATAGTTTTCTCTAAGATTCACTTGAGATATGGATATCACCAAGTCAAGATTAAGGATGAAAACATTCACAAGAAAAATTTTAGAACCAGATATGGACACTATGAGTTTGTAGTAGTGCCATTTGGGATTACCAATGCACCAAACATAGTTACCGACTTAATGAGAACTATGACCTCAAAACTAGAAATTTGGCCCAAAAAACCCATATTTTGCATAAAAAAACATCAAAATCAACCCCCAAATCAAAATGTGGTGCTACCGGTAGAACTATTTTTTAAAACGGGGTCAAAACTACAAAATTTTTCAAACATGGCCTTCAAAACTTAGACAGTAGCTCAGAAAAACCTTAAAATCAGCACCTAAAAAAAAAACTGTTTTTGAAATTTTTTCTTCTTTTCAAAACGTTAAATTTTTAGATCATTTGAAATCATATTGTTATCACTTGGTACCATTAAAACCAAAACCTAAAAATCAACCATCAAATTGAAAAGTACTGCTACCGATAACACCCATTCTAAAATTGGGGTATGAAAATGACACATTTTTATAATGTGGTAAAAGAACTCATCATTACTGTAAACAAAATCATAAAATCAACCCTTAAATGTTTTCTTTTTAAATATTATTATCACGCAAAGCACAAGGTAATACATAATTCCATGAAAATATCACAATATACTTTAAAAATTCAACGTCACTTTTAATAATTTTTTATTTTTAATAATAAAAAAGTAAATACAAGTTACATTGAATGAAACATAAATAATTTCTTAAAAGTATTGTTATGTTGACCATATTCAAAACATATGAGCTAAGAAATTTAATTATATTATCCATAATAAAAAAACATATCATTCATAACATAACAAAAGATTCATAACTTCATGTAAGATCATATGTAAGTTCAATGCTCATTTTTAGTTACCATACAAGCATCATATGGATAAAAAAACGCATAAAATGTTTCATACACTTATTCAGATTGACTCATCATTTATGAAATACCATCATAGTCTACATTGTCTTCAAACAAGTGTTTGGATGAAGATGTAGATTATCCATACTCTACTCTATTGTCAATGAATGCACCATCTGAGTCTACATGCATGCCCAACATTTCATATGACAAATGCCTTTTAGATCTAAGACTAGGTTCAGCAGACTCCCATCTTGCATTTATTTATTGTGGAAACAACCTCTTGATAATATCTGTTGTCTTCGAGCCAAGAGTTCCTCTCTTTTTCAAATTGAAGTCATAAACAAGTATGTCAACATCATCTAATTTTAAGAGGGCAGTGCGACGACGAGTTGTATTTTGACCCTTTATTTTTCTCTTTCTATTGACATGTTTCTCAACCACCATATCTGGCTTCTATACACCATTGAATGGGTGTGTACTTTTTGCATACCAATGCACTTCAATTGCAATAACATCATCATTTTCTTTCTCAATCTTTATAACCTTTCCTATCTAGAATGGATAACCATGTGGATCTTCAGTCGCTAAAACTGCAATCATGCTACCCTCCTTAATATCTTGTACTGAACCCATGTAAAGGTATTCCATGGCTTCACGTTGTGCACGTGACCTTCATGAATCAATATACATTTCTCTTTCCTCTGCTTGTGTAAACTCAATAGCACCTTGAGATTCTTGTTGAACTTCGATAATGTTTTTTTCTTCAGATTTGTTTAGCATATTTTTTGGCCAATGAAATGGAGTCCTCAACATTGTGTCTTCATTTTTTTATCTTCAAATTATGTCACTTTGACTATTAAAAAGAGACTCCCACCAAAAAACAAAACATCATCAAATTAATCATGTGTATCCTTAACGGAATTTTTAATTTCTTCCAAGCATTCAAAATAATCTACATCTCTATTATGCCTCTGTGCATTATGGACTTCAGCAACTGATTGTAAAAATAATAACTTTGATGCAAAAATTGGATGATGTGGAATGAACTTAAAAAATGATAAACATGATGAAGGCCCCCATTCTGTAGTAGTTGAATACTGCTTTTCCCATATAAGTGTTTTCCCATCATTTTTTTTGAAACAAAATTGATGTTGGAAGCTAATATCATTAAGTTGCTCAATACATTTTTCTTCACGATGTGATCCCTGAATAAATCTTCATATGTCAATAGGTTCTTCTAATATATGGAAAACAGACTATGGAATGTATGATTTCTTCATACATTCAATCAATGATTGTAGACTTCCAACATTTTTCCTCTTCAATGTTACTGAAAAACGACTGAACATTTGATCAATATGATCATGAGAGTGTCCAACAACAAGGAAACCAAATTTCACCTTTTGAAAGATTCCCATTTCAACATGCATGCTTGGATATCCAAACACAATTTGTTTTTTATTTTCACGACTAGTGTTGTCCAACTGTAGATAGAGAACTTGAGGAAGATTTCGAGACGAGTGAGTGAGCACATGATGAATTATGATGATGGTCAGATTTGGATAATTATGAATATTTGGAGTTGTGAAGTAAACTCGCGGACACATTTTTCCATTGGAAACCATATAACCAACCAAGTGAAACTAAATGAAATTCTCTTCCTGTAAATTTTTGGGTGTACAGACAAAATGTGGTAGAAGTATTTTGTTCTCGTACATGCCATCAATTATCATACCTAAATATTTGTTTGGAGCATCATAACACTTCTTTAGATGTTTTTACAACTTTTTTCTTTCACTTGATTGTTGATTCCAATGTTCTTGAAGTGCTTTGACTATGGAATCTACACATGACATAAAATGAAAATATTGATCGTATGTTTTCATAGTTGATAACTATTCAATTTAAAAAAATAAAAAATAGTAAATACATACCTCTTTCTGCCACTTCAAATTTATCTCTTCTTCATTTAAGAGTAGCACATATACTACAAATCCCCATCCTTGACTTCTTAGGAATACAAACATTGTTCAATTGTTTCTTCAACATTCTTGTAAAATTTGCATATGTAATAAAATTACCATTTCCTTCAACACCTTCAACATATCCTTTGTACAAGTTGTAGATTTCCCTCCTTGAAAAATTATCTGGAATATGTATTGTGTCTCTATCTGGCATACACTCTCCTAGTTTGGAAAATAAATCACATGTTCATGACAATGTAGTGTTTGTGAATGGACCACTCTCTCATCCATGATGTACCTTTGAATAAAATGATGGATATTTTTCCAACCTTGTCTGGATTCTTGATAGACGAAGATTACCAATTGAGTGATTTTTTTTTAAAGTCTTTCTGCAAAGTAAAATATTCCCAATGAGATAATCATATCATGTATTGGTGGATATCATGCACCCCATCAAATATGAATTTTGCATGCTCTTATTCATTTACAAATATGTCTTCCTTTTTATTCAAGGCATACATGTAGTCCATGTTTTTCAAACAATTATTTTGACAACATTCACTTGAAATCAATTCACTTATGGAAATTGATTTTGTGAGAAATTATTTCCTAGACACAATTTTTCTTTGCAATGTCTCCACTATTTCATCATCCTCACTAGAAGGAGTTTCCTTATCACCACAAGGAGTATCAAGAAAAACATTGTCAAGAGACTGAACTAGAGAATGTCGATCACCTTCATTTGTTCAGTTGAATGTTTGAGAACATCATCATCAACATAATCATTTGGAGGAAAATCATCATCAACATTGTGTCCACTATTGACATAATCATCTTCATTTCTTTCGAAATCACCACTTGAGTGAATATTTTCACCATCTTTCTTAGTGCCTTGAAAACCTTCATCAGTATCTTAAAAACCCTCACTTGGAGGAAAATCAACATCAACATTGTTGTTTTTTAATTTATCACTCGGGAAAGAGTGACCACCAATGACGTAATCATCTTCAATATTTTGAAAATCGCCACTTGAGAGATAAATTCTCATTACTGGATTCAAAATCCTCACTTGGAGGAAAATATTCATTATCCTCATTGGTACCTTGAAAATCCTCACTTGGAGGGAAACCATCAGCACCAACATTGCTTCTTTTAAATTCCTCATTACAGAAAGATTGTCCAACATTGCCATAATCGTCATAATTACTTTTAAAATCCCCACTTGGGGGAAATTCTTCTTCATCCTCATTCGTGCCTTGCAAATCCTCACTTGGAGGAAACTCTTCATCAGTATCTTCAAAATCCTCACTAGCAGGAAATTCATAATCACCAGCATTGTTGTCTTTAAATTCCCCACTTGGGAAAAAGTGTCCACCATTGTCATAATCATCGTCACTGCTTTTAAAATTTCCACTCGAGGGAATTTATCCATCATTTTCATTGGTTCCTTATAAATCTTCAACGGTACCTTGAAACTCCTCACTTGGAGGAAAATTTTCTTCCCAATCATTTAAACATTGATCATAGTCTCCACTTTGACCTACATTTTGATTATTTTCATTATTATTAAACTGCTGACTAGATTTATCACCATCATATTCCTCCTCTTCATTATTGATGCCTTCAAAGTCCTCTGATTTAGGACTTTCATGAGGAACATGTTGAATAAATTTTCTTGCACCATGATCAAAATTATGACTAGCTGAAAAATACGATGCCTCATTTGCATTACAAACATTCCCATGGCATTTCCTAGTCCCAACAGAAGAGGTATGCGAACAATTTGTTGATGTCTCACAAATAAAATCTTCTTTATCTGATGAAGCCATCCCTTCTCTCTAAGAACATAAAATGATAGAAATGCTCAACCTCCCTGCGACATTATTATAACATGCATAATGATCTTTTCCTCTAAATGCCTCCCCACGCCAAAAATAAATAAATAATAATTTCCCTCCAAATCC